>JADDOH010002144.1:0-53451 GCA_016648135.1 Agrypnia vestita
TTAATATATTTCAGTGTTAAATTATCGTATATTTACCTGAATGTTTGCGGGATCTACACTGTTTACGGACGCACTGGACAATCCGTAGTTGTAACTGACAGATGGACCCACAATTAACTGGAAAAGTGAAAAAAAAATTCATAACATTTTTTAATAAATATTTAATATTTTAATAAATATTTTTATTTAATAATAAATAATTAATTTTAATAAACAACATTGAAAAGAATATTTTTAATAAATAACACTGGTCTAGGCATATATAGGCATTATTACGCCGATATATGTCCTCCATTTTAGGATATTTTTGCTACAAATTTTACTTATACCTATATTCGACCACTACCGTAGCTACAAATTATTTTAAAGCCTTTTTCAGGAAAAGAAAAGAAGCAGTAATTTCTATTATATTAATAGCTATCTCCAAATACATGCTATTTAATTATTTATTAAATTAAAATACCACAAAAGCAATTTAACGTCACGTAGTAAAATATTTTCAGTATAGCAATCTGATTGCGGATTTACATTCTCGTAAATGGATTGCTCAGTCTCAATTAAAACGAAGTGAATTAGAATAAGTTTCCAATAATTTACAATAAATCTTTGAAATAAAAAAAACCAAGTGCAATATCCTCCACTCGATTTCAAACCAAAGGCAATTGCTATAAACTTGATACGGCCAACATTATTAAATGTGCAATTGTAATTTGCATTGATTAGATATAAATATCTAATCAAAGCAAGTTTAAAAACTTACAACAGATATAAATTGTTTTAGAATTTATATTATTTATGAGACAGTTCTAGTTAATCATTCGTCGTATAAAAGTGTTTGATTACAATTTTAATATTTGAAGCAATAACTTTGCGTTTGGACATTTTAACAATTAACACAAATACCTTTGAAATTAAATGGGACAACGTAGAAATAAGTAAACAATCTAAAAATATATAAATAACATATAAATAACCATCTGAAAATCAATTTAAAATATGATTTTTTTTTTAAACTTTGTACAGATATAGTTAACTATACCTGATGATGAGAAGAACTGCTTTTCTCCAAACTAAATTAGTAATCAATAACTTATATTGTGTATGTAGTACAAATTTAAAAAAAAACATATTTTGATTCTTCAGTCACTTTTCGGTCATTAAGGTAATTTTCTAACATTTCTCTGAATCTTTTTCGGATATATTTTTCATTCATCTTTCATTTTCTTAAACCTTCATACACTATTGTTTTGCTGTTTGTCTTCACGAAGCTTGATACTTATTTAAATTTTTTAAGGTCAGGAAGGTACTGCAATGATGTATTATATACATAATTAATTTTACAAAAATTGACAATCAAAAAATGTCATCAAAAGCTATCAGCATATCATTCTATGCTAAGTAGATTAATTAATATTCCAGTATCTGTGGAAAATTTTAACAATGAATTGAATATTATTTTATGGATTGCGTTTTATAATGGTTTTGATACAAAATTAAAACACAGCTGTTAAATAAAAAGCATAAGAAGTTTTTAAAATCTTTTGTTTACTTTTCAATATTTGATACTGAAAAGCATTGGAGAATAATTGAATTTATAAATAATCAAATTTCAAATTCAATAGTTAAAAACCCTAAATGTCATTCAACCACCTTTCTATACAAATAATGAATTTTAAAAATAAATATTATTTAATAAGGATAAGGATAATTTTAGAAATTTTGATATTAGAGTTCAGGAACACTTGCGAATTTTCTAATCATCTTTTGGCTATGGATACATTTTTTTATGGTTTTCAAATTTTACATACAAATTTTACAGAATAACAGTAATAATAAATTAGAAATTTTGGAAATAAGAAAATGTTTTAATACTAAATTGAATTTATAAATAATTTTACAATTAGTTATCTTTTAAATTTGTGTTCATGTTAGTAGGTACTTAATTGTTATTCATTTCCCATATATTTATATTTTTATTGTCTAAACTTTGATTTTGCATTTTTCATTTGTTAGTAGGTAGGTATACATTGTATCCTGACGCATGGTTCATGGATTCTGAAATATGTTGATATTTTTCAATAGATAAGTGGTGAAATTAAAGTACATTTTTATTAATTATAAAAAAATATTCCTATTGTGATTACATTTATTTATTTTATGCTGCCTTACTATACTCATCTGAGAGTATAGTAGATTGTTCTGAAACCGGTTAGTTTATCTCAATAATATAACAATAATTAACCCAAGTGGTCATATTCTAAGGCATTTATATTAATTGTTATATATTTAATTATACTTTATCTCGTGTCACGTCTCCTTGAGACAATGGCAAACTGCATATATGTTTTAAAAAACATTACATTAAACTTTACCGACCTATAATTAACTTATATACTCCATCGTTAAACTCGTGTTTCATTCTAGCTTGCCGGTTGTTAATTAATATCTGTGTGCGGTTTTAATGAGAACAAAAAAAATATTCGCAGACATAAAGAGAGTGACAGTGAGTAGAGTAGCCTCCAAGGGCCTTGAAGGAAATATGAACCTTTTTATCAAGGACAAAACGGGTTGCCTTGTATGAGAAGTGTTGTTTCAGTGCACTCAGCTCCAAGGAGTCTTCATGTTTTTCACTCAGAAAAAAGTTTAAGTTTCGTTAAAGAAGTAAATGCGAGACATTGCCAACACGCTAGAATAATTTGAGTAGGTACATAGAAAACAATATCTTAGTGATAAATAATTTAATGTAATCGAATGTTATCTCTCGTGAGTTTAATAATAATTGTATATTTTATTACTTAAGTTTCGAGAGTAACAGAATCTCTCATCGACAGGTGAAGTATTAAACTGACTACTTTCAAATAAAGAAATTTATCTAACTTCATTTGCCGACATTTATGTTTCCTACTTTTCGAACCTCAAATATTTTTAGAATAAAATGAGAAGAAAATAAAATAAAAAATTATAAGAATGTTTTAAATACCAAGAGTTCACACTCGAATGATAAACTTTAATCTTGCAATTAAAAAAATATTTTTGATACACGTAAAGCCTTGAGATTCTTAATTTAATGTATTGCAAAATACCAGAAATAACGTACCTTCATTATTTATCTACATTTGTAAGCGCTAACCAGATCTGTCGAAAATAATTAACAGTAGAGATATTTGAACGCGCGGTCAATATTAATTTACGATTTCGCGCATAAATTAAATATAAAAATGGTTCGCCATTAGCGGGAACTGAACTGATTCGGATGGATTGCTGTTAATATTTTTTTAATGCCTTTATGGAGATAAAATAAAAATTAGATAATCGAAAACCAACCAAGGTCGGGTTGTTGTCTTAATGGGCATAGCAGACCGGTTAAACCGGTCTGTCTGATCTATTTAACCTTTTGAGTAATGCTGCGAAGATAATACGAAGCTTTTTTAAAAAAAATTTAATGCATTATTTTTAATACTGACACGAACAATCAAGTTCCGCATCAACAGTGTGACCGTAAAACAACAGTGCTATGTGGATGGCTTGAGAAAATCGAAAAATATCTACAAAGAATGTTTTAAAACAATTTAATTTTAAACAAAGTTTTAAAAATCAATTAGAAAAAACAAATTAATGAAAAAATATTTGAACTGCTACCGGGATTCGAACCAACGGACTTCTATTCTATCCGGAGATGGCGCGTTATCCAATTTCGCCACGGCGATGGGGAACATTTTTGCAAACACTAGTAATGTACAGAATAGTTTCGAAGTCGAAGTTTGTCAGAAAAGTGACAGATTTCGGACGAAATATTTACGTGCAAAAATTAAACAGAATTTTGTAGAATGCGATATTAAAATATTTCGTAGAGGAGTGATTAATTGCGAAATAACGTAATTTATAGAATAGTCCTTAAATTGAATTCGTTTCCAGAGACTGTGAATTTATTAAAATGATTAATAAATAGATAATTAATTTCCAGTGTTTTCATTAACCTTCCAAATACCCCCTTCTGCTTGCTTGTGAACAAAATGTGCATCTTACTCTTTTTTCATACAATTTTTTTTTCTAACAAATGATGCGCTTATTTATTTAGGATACGCTTTATTGCCGTAAAAACTTTGTACATTTTGAAAAAAAAATCGCTTATCTTAACCTTTGCCTAAACCTAGAGTTTAAAGCAGTCACGCTAGATGCAAGGCTGCATTTCTTTTTGATTTTAATAAAAATAATAACTTTTTTTAATTACTCTAATATTTATTACAAAAACATGTATCATTCAACGGGTTGAACATGTTTATCTAAGTCTGAGTATTTCAGATTAATAACACACAGGGGCAATCAAAATGTGGTGCGCGAAAGACTCGCCACGCCCAGTTATTTAAAAAAATGAGATATGTACCTACAGAGGCGTACAAAATAATTATTTATCGCTCCTTGCAAAAAATCGAATCAAGTTTTTTGGCGGGCGGTTTGTTTTTGAAAAATAAAAATCCTATTTATTCCTAGGTAATTTTCGACGTATTAAATTATCCGGGTCTATCTACATGTTTTTTTGACGTTGAAATGTTTCAGCATTTTTTTCTTATATCAAACCAAAGATCGTCAAAGGTCGCACGATCTGCAAAATTTATTTTCTATTTAATCATCTAATCATAGAAAAAAGTTTTTAATAAGACCAACTTCAACGATTGTATGTCAATAGTTCATCGTTCGATTAATTTTAAAATATGAGTGTATATTATAGATATCTCACAGAGACGAAACTGTATTAATTATGGGAAAGTAGGTATAGAAGTCATTTGGGTGTAACAGGACTTATGACCTGTCTTTTTATGGTTGGGCTTAAGTGATCACTTTACACAATTGTAACATTCGCCATTTCCACCCATGATAGAATATACCATGCTTATTCATTTTTTGGAAGTTGTATATATGTTCAAATTGCGTGAAAAGCTTGAAAAATGAATAAGCATGGTATATTCTATCATGGGTGGAAATGGCGAATGTTACAATTGTGTAAAGTGATCACTTAAGCCAACCATAAAAAGACAGGTCATAAGTCCTGTTACACCCAAATGACTTCTATACCTACTTTCCCATAATTAATACAGTTTCGTCTCTGTGAGATATCTATAATATACACTAATTGATTAATAATGTCTCTGTGACATAAATCCAGCACTGTTCTGAAAGATTTGAACAAACTCAAAATATTTAAAATATGAGATTTCTAATTGAATTACTTAATAAATTAACTGGTCTATTGCAAATTTTCTCTCAGCCAGTAGAAATCATGCATATTTATTGAGTTTCTGAACAATAACAAATTTTATAAAAGTAACATATACACTAAATATCATTAAAATTATATTTTATTTATAAATTTAATTTTTCTCTTTAAGATGACCTTACAAAAATTTATTAAACACATGTTTTCTCGTAAAACAGTAACGCGTGCATTCCAAATTTTCCACTGTTTTATTTTGTAAAAAGTTTTAATCGTGCTTATAAACATCTAAACACTAAAATCTTATGATTTTGTATCATACTTTATCGTTTAATATCTTTGTGTAAATATGTTTAGACAATTATTGAAAAAAAAGATAGCCGTTTTTTTTTCAAATGTGATCATAGATGTATCATATTTTTAAACATTTTAATGGCAAACTCATAAGAGTTATATATTACGATTTATCATTAGATGTCTTTACATAGGTATGTATTAGGCTTATGTATAGATGACAAATATGTATAAAAATACTGAACATACGTTTTATTTTAGAAAATGTGGAGTTTTGTTATTCATTTATATCCTAAACTACAAATTTTTAAGACAATAACTTAGATAAAACCTTTTTTCGTATATAAAAGTAATAAACTGTACATTATTAATAATAATTAGGAAAAAAAATAAGGATTCATCAACAGGTCGTGGCCAAAAAATTCGCTTTCAGTGTCTTAGAAAAAATCAATAGTTTCTAAATATTTATATGTAGGAGTATGTTTTCTTACGAATGTATGGCTAGCATTATAATGATAAAACTGTAATAAAATAATTACTTAATATGAATAAAGTCATAAATTTGCAACAAATTTTTACTTTTTTGATGATTTTAAAACGCAAACAACATATTTTTGATATCACCTCTTAAACTCCCGCTTTTTGAATCTTTCACTGCTATTTTAAAGTTATTTTTCATTAAAAACACGTTAATGACTTTTTAAATATAAAAAGTATGAAATATGTCCAAAAATGACACAGTTTTAAAATCAATCTGAAAATCAATCCGCGTTGTCCAGAGAAGGTTTAAAGATTTTGAAACCCTTGAACTGATCAATAGAAAGATAGTTGTATGCCTAAATATTCATATTTACGTGTATGTATATACTCAAATCTAGCAACAGCAAAGCATCGCCGGGTAAGCTAGTTTTTAATAAAAAAATATTGGTCCGTTTTATATTTTAAATCAATCGATTCTCAGATCCAAGATCGATCAATAATATTTAAGAATGCGCGTTTCCTGTCAATTTTTTTTCAACTTAACAAACAGTTACTTGACATCGCTAAACAGTTACAACGTAATCACGTACAGAGTAAAATAATACATGTCAAGATTTAAATCTATTTCTACGTACGAATACCTAACTGCTGCTACATTGCGGTTACCCACAAAGTTTAACATGCAGCTTTACTTCACAGATTGACAACATTATAATTGAAGCATTCGAGCAAGGCCAGACCGCGGGATTATTCCGTAGGTGCTCACACCACGTAACCGTTCTGTTAATGACAAACGTGTATTTATTTTTTCACACCTGTAATATTCAATCTCCATATTTTTATGATGAATTGAGAGTTCGACCGAATAGGCATTATTAGTCTATCAATACGCTAACATCCGCATATTTGTATAATTGTGATGAATTCATGAAATACAAAAGGTGTGGTCGAATGTGTATCATGCTTGAAAGGGCGGGTTTTAAGTGTACGCCCCACCAGAACGTCGTACCAAATAAAAAGACAAAAATTATATATTAAATAATCCTGGCATTTGTATACCTTGAATAAAGTCCTCGATAAACGTAAGGTTGGCGGACAAAAAAGCGTTTAAACGGGAGTCCTTGACACTGTGCAATATTCAACTGAGTGGCGAAATGTCTGTCATAGAGCGAATGGTACAGCGGCAGCAAGAAAAACCCTCGGAATGGCAAAATCCCTTTGTCAGAGAAACTAAAAGAGACACAATTTAACCTGTCATGTTTGTGGGAGAACTTGCGTCTCTAGAATTGATATGTTCTCACATAGGAATTCGCACCGCTGATGAAGATATAAATGGAAAGCGCGGGGAACCTCGACTACTAGGCCCAGCAACCTTAAAGACTTAGATCTTTTACATATTAATGTCATTCGAAATGAAATGAAAATGAAAATCAAACAACATATATTTTATAAGAACCGTATAGATAGATATGTTGAGATTCGATTCTCGAATCATATCATTGCCTCATCAGGAGAATACCGTATCGCTGTGGGGGACAAGGACACAATAATTATATCTTGCGCGGTCGCAGATCGTATGCACTGCGTGGGGGTGTGTCGTTTTCTTCAACAATAGACGTCGTTATTGTATCTCAACATATCCATACAGTTCGTAAAAACTATACGTTGTTTCAATACTATTATGTACATTGTTATAAAGATCGCACTGACTGATTTTTATATTGGAAAAACAAATCTAAATTTTAACATAAGAGTCAAACAGCAATATAGACCATAGTTTTCAAAATTTTTAAAAAATTTAATGGATCTTATTATTGATTTAAATTGGAATCGTTCAAAATAAATAAAGCTTCTAAAAGTAATCAAAATATTTTAAATATCAAACTACGTTCACACCAATTCTACATATAAAATATTTGCAATAGTTTCCGATATTTATAGTAATTTCCCATATATTTTTATACACTATGTTTTTATATTTACATATCTACGATAGATATACAAAAATGCCATTAATTATTCATCAAAATTCTCATTTAATAATTACTCATTTAAATTAACGATGGTTTATTACTTCACAATACTATCTCTTTTTTATCTCGGAGCAAGATCGCAATCCCTAAATCAGTAACGGGATGAGTTAATGGTTATTTGCTTATTAATAAGACCTCATTTGATACCCAGATAAAATCATTTTTTTTAATTATACATACCCATTCTGGGATTTAAATATACTGTAAGCTATAATCCTGTGTAATCTCTACTCAACGTATACACGATACCCTTTTTCTATGTAAATTACTACTCACTCTTCTAATTGCTTTCGGTAGAGTATAATTTCAAAATTTCATCGTTCCAATCTTAGAAAGCCTTGGAACAGGTACACCTACTTATTTACGAAAAAAAAATTCATCATATACGTATATTATTTTACCTAATACGAAATTTCCAGATAAAAATGACAGTGAAACAACCTATTTTCTCGTTTATCTTTTACTGGTACGTTATTATTATTTTAGATAAATGCAACTTTACTAAAATTGTTGTTTACAACGTTTCAGCAGCATGGCGTAATTCCTAACCGGTTTTTTGACTCCATTGAAATTACCAAGCGTAATTTTTTTTAAATAATTCAATTACTCTTATTTTCTTTATTACCTCTCTTGGCAATTGATGATTTTTTTCAAAATTAAATATTTTAAATATTATCAGTAGATGCTGCGTATAAGATTGTATGTAGAAAATGTAAAATTAAAAGCTTTCAGACGCCGCCAACAGGGAAACTTAACTAGGATTGTCGTTTTTTACATATTACACTAATATTGTTATGTTACACCAATACGACGGCAACATTTTAGTAAATAATTTAAAACAAAATAAGTTTTAAAATGTCTCATAACAATTTTTAAGCATTTTAAAAAATAGTCTCGTTGATCGACATCAGAAAAATTAAACTTAAGCGCCGTTTGATTTTCAGAATTAATGGATGGAAGAAAAAATATCAAATTCATAGTGTTGCTACCTCGTTTCTTGGATATATTAATTTCTGATTTCCTTATATTTCACTGAAATAGATTAATAATTGCAAGAAAGAAAACTGCTCAAATAAATCCAGAAACAATCACAAATTATTCAAAGCCAGTTTAAAACTGTTTCTTTCCTGCGTTCTTTAAAAAATAAAAATAAAATTTTTTCATTTTGCAAACCTAAATTTACAGTCGCGCTTTATTAGAAGAAGACGTTTTTTACTTAAAAGACTCAGTTTGGAACAAATGTTTAAAAAAATATATCTATTGAAATAAATACGTATTTTTTACTGGGTGATTCAATTACGCAAGAATAAATAAATAAATAAATAAAAGAACTGCAGTATAAATGTATCTTGGACATCCGCGAGGGGGAAATTCTTCCTGTGACCAAGAGTATAAAATTGTACAGAGATGAATTAAAGGGTATTGGGACACAACAGTATATTTCGAGTATATTTAAGACACACGCAGTATTTTTTTCTCTGATAAATAAATACCCTATTAAAGAAAAAAAATATTTAAAAACACGTTTAAATTGTTATCTTTAATTTTTTGTCCTTTATCTATTTAATTTGTCCTTTTTATAATTGTTTCAAAATTTACAAGATCATAGTAAGTCGTTGAACTGTTTACCAAGAAGTTTACTTTAGTTCTAGTTTATATATTTTGGCTGTGACCCATTCTCCTCTCATTGAAGACTAGTTTAGTTCATCTCTGTACGTATTTTGTACACTGGTGGATGTTTGTGGTGGATATTTATAAATAGACCGCCAGCTCTGGTCATCGGCAATGACCTGGAATATCACCGCGTGAAACCGGATCACACGCATCACAAGAACCACAGCTCCGAGAGCTGGTCAGATCGGATCTCGCGACAAGGACTCACGCTGTGGGGCTGGATGAAGCGCGCCGGCTGCACCAAGCGCTGCACGGGCTGCAGCAGGTGCAGGGCCGGGGTCTGGTAGCTGTAGGAGAAGCTGCCGCCGTCGTCGGAGAACCTCAGCAGAGGCCCGAACCCGCTGGGGCGGGCGAGCGCCACTCCGGCAACGGAAAGTACTAAAAACTGAAAAGAAATCATTCATTAATTTTTGGTCATAAAATAGGACCGCTGTAGCGTAATTGGAAAACGCGCCTGCCCCGGATAGGAGGAGATCCGTGGTTCGAATATTTTTTCGTTGATTTCATTTTTCTGTGCGTCTTTCTAATTGGTTAATAAATTTGGTTTTAAAATAGGACCATTTGAAAAGTTTCCCCCGATTCCTGCACAATAACATACAGATAAAACCAAAAAATAAAAAGTAGGAGAATCAAGAGTAGGGAGAAAGCTCAGATGTAACTGCTAAAAAAAGAAAAAAAAAACAAAAAAGAAAAATTTTAAATTTAAGCCTAACTTTTGTAAGTTTGCTTCAGATTATAAAATCAATTTTAATAATAAACAATAGTGAGAACAACGTCGCAAAAGCAGATGCTCATTTAAATTTAAAAAATTCTATGAATAATATTCAGCTTGACTAGACACATTAAAATACTACTTTTTGGTTTATATTTCTTTTATATACATAGATATAGATATATGAAATATTGAAATTAATTATATCTCTCAAAGTATTAAAAAAATTCACGGATGTTTAAGGCACAGTGAATTAAGAATAAAGTTGGATAGGGCAATATTTTTAAGTAATATATTATATATGTAATTTACATAATCTATCTGCCATTTTGTATAAAAAGTGTTCAATCAATATACCTCCACTTCAAGTGTTCACGTGTACCTACGAATCACGGGCTCTCAAAAAGCAAATTGTAAAAATTTATATTTTTACAACAAAAATTATGTTGCATAAATTTACTAAAGGGCGGCAGCATTGCAATAAAATTAATCGGTTTATAAAACAATATATTTTTAAATGACAACATGATAAAACGTTAAATGAACAAACTTATAAAATCGTTAGATTATCCAGACCCGATGGAGTAGATTTATTTTAAATAACGTCACTATTTGCGTTTTTTATTTCTGGAAAAAATGTAAAATACACTAAAATTATATTACACTTTGTTTGACACCACTTATTGAATAAACACCAACTAGTTTCGGCTCAGAGCTGAGCTTTCATCAGGGTTGAATATAATATTCAGGACGTATATCAGTGCTGAATGTAATATATTCATGATGAATATATATATATATATTCAACCCTGGTGAAGGCTTAGCTCTGAGCTGAAACTAGTTGGTGTTTATTCAGTAAGTGATGTCAAACAAATCGTACTTTTGTTTTTAATATATATTATTATGTCTCATCACAACGTGTTCGGGTGAATGTTTAACACCAAAATTATTTTGAGACCATGTTCCATTATTTGATTCTGGTCTACTTTTTCGCTGTACATGAAAGAGCTCATTAAATATAAACGACATTAAAGTCGAACCTGATTTCGAGATACGAGATTAACGTAAACTGAATCGAGTCATGGATTAACCTTGCCTGGAGTAAGAATCAAGTCAATAATCTGAAAACGGGTTGTCGCGATTGCCTACATTGCATTATTGACCAAAAAATTAAAGTTACTAAGTTATCTTGGTTTTTATCCAAGCAAACCTCTGAACATGTACGCGATATATGCCTTGGAAATCAGATAACTTCATTTTTTAAATAACATAAACCCTGTTGCCTCTACGTGAGCTTAATATTTTTTCACCACTTAAGTTTCGAGAGAAACAGAATCTCTCATCGACAACCTTTGAATATATTAAAAAATATAATTTTAAATCATTTTAAATATAGTATAAATTGTATAGTTTGATACTTTGATACTTTACCTGTCGATAAGAGATTCTATTTCTCTCCAAACTTATGTTGTGAAAAAAATATAAAATATTATTAAAATCACATAGAGGTAGTAATATTAATATTATTAAATGATCATTAAACATATCTGTTGAATCAATGAGATCTCCACGTTTTAAAATAACAATCTATACTATTTCACTCCTCTAATTCGAATAATTAATTATTGAAATGAGATCTCATCCAGTAGCCTGGATACAGTCTTGATGACTCATGTTCAGTTTTTCAATCAAAACGAATTTTAACATAGATTTAACAATTGTTGGAATGAGTTAGAATGCTTGCCATAAATCAAATTAGCAATACTCGCATCCGCCGAGAACTACTGCATATAACGTGATACACTTCGTTGACCTTGAGATCTTTGTATTCTTGACTTATGCGATAATTTTGTATCTCATTTAACTTTATTTATAGCGTAACTTATGTTTCTAATTTCTCTACCATATAAAGTATTATTTTAACATAATATTTTCCTATTTGTCATAAAAAGTTTTTACATTGGGTACTAATGTCACACTAGGATATGTAAGTATAAGGGTTATTAACGATGTACTGATTATTTATATTTTTAAAAATGAAAAATAAGATACACCCCACCACAAATTAACCGTTAAATGTTTAAGCGAAAGACTGATAAAAATAACGCTTTTTTAAAATAATACGAAAAAATCGATACACAAGATTAAAAATGATGCTAGAAAGATTAAAAATTATCACATTCAGCAAAATGATTATCAATTTAATGTACTTCTATGTATATATAAAATTATCAAAAACACAGCATATTTGAAATCATAAGACAAATAAAAAAACAATATGTCCACTGCACAAGAAGAAAACATGACATAAGATTTCCTTTTAGAAAGAAAACATAATCGCAAAATTCAATCATGCTGAGTGGAATGAATTTGTATAGTTAATTACAGGGGAACATTAAAACATAACAATTTTTATGAGGAAGCTAAAAAAATATGTGATGCTTAAATTTGAATGAAATTAATATTAATTTCTTGTAAATCTGTTTATATTCGAAAATTAAAATATTTGTTAAACCTACTTAAAGAATAAATAAAATAATCACAAATATTATTAGCAATAATTTTTATTTATAATCAATATCAAACTAAAAAGCACTATTTAAAAGAATTTAAGAGTAACAAAAACGATCTCACGATTTTTAGCATGTGTGATTTTTTTGTCCATGGGTGAACAATACAAATGTAATATCTGCTACCTGTTTTGAATAAACCTCCGGGCTATTGTGACTCAATTCATTACCGTGTCATAGCTTGCATTCTTTCAATGTACACCATATTCATATTAACAAATTGTATGCAACAGTATAATTAATTCCAGCTAATTTTTGCCTCCCACTGTGCGCCGGTAGGCTTATTTAAATATTCCGCAACTTTGTCAACACGGCGTGGGCAGCTCGGGTGTGAGGTATAATTATATCAAGAAACTGTAAGGTATACATATATATGCTCGTATATACAAAAACTGGTGCGTAATTTGTCTCGCCTGTCAAGTATTTATATAGTGTAAATATCAACGCTTAGTAATAATTTTACATGAGTGCAAGACTGTCCGACCTGCAAGACCTTTCCAAACTATGCATTTTGAAAGAATGGGGCTTAAAAATTGTAGTTCTCCTAATTCAAATAGCATTACTGTAAGCATTAAAAGTAATGTTGGTATTAAACATAATAATGAATGATGAATGTATTCTCATTTATCGTAGAATTAACTTTAGTCTCTTTTTGACTGCTTATTCAAAGATTTTCGATATATTGGATTAATAGTATATTACCAAATTCTCATTGTTTATTAAATTAGATTTTAGATAAACAGATAGATAGATGTTTATTAAATTAGACACTACCAATATGATTGTAAGTGATTATCCTTCACCACACACAAGAATCATAACATATAAAAAAAATTGAATTGTTAATATTTGCTAGCTATCATTGTAATAATATATTAATTGTTTTATCAATTAAATAAATCAAAAAAATGATCGTTAAACTGGGTGAAAAACATTAACTTTGTTACCGTTACGTGAGTTTAATCATAATTTTTATCATGAATGATCATCCCAATTATAATAATTTCGTTGCCTGTCTGTCCGTCCATCTGTCTATCTGTCTATCTGTCTATCTGTCTATCTGTCTATCTGTCTATCTGTCTATCTGTCTATCTGTCTATCTGTCTATCTGTCTATCTGTCTATCTGTCTATCTGTCTATCTGTCTATCTGTCTATCTGTCTATCTGTCTATCTGTCTATCTGTCTATCTGTCTGTCTATCTGTCTATCTGTCTATCTGTCTATCTGTCTATCTGTCTATCTGTCTATCTGTCTATCTGTCTATCTGTCTATCTGTCTATCTGTCTATCTGTCTGCCTCCGTAACTTTGTGTAACTTCCGTAAAAATTTTATAGTAAGTTTTTGTTGCTATTGATCAAGTTTAGAAGACGTGATGAAAAGTAACAGAAATGTCAAAATAATAAATACCTTTTTTGTTTTGATCTCTTGTAGGAAACAGCGGAGATGGATTAGTGTGAATCGAATTCAAAACTGCCGCGGTAAAATGTAATAGTTGATGCATTAATGGAGGTCAAAAGAGTTACCTCTGTGCGAGTAAAGAGCCTCCCAAATAACGGATCATGTCGTAGACACTTCCTCAAAGGCTGTTATGATAATACAAGGCAACGCTAGAGACATTCAACCGTTTTGGCATTGCCAATCTTACAGGTTTACCGCTGTATGAAAAAGAAAAAGGAGAGGGTAGCTACAAATTTGCGAATTATCTGACACGATCGGTTGTGGGAATGTAAATTTGAAGACAGTAAAGTCAAAAGCAAAAGGAGCGATTCTCACTAAATGAAATTTGTATGTTAAAGCATATTTGATAGAACTTCATTATGCTGATAAACAAATTGCTCCTATGGATAGAATCGGCATCAATTTAAAAAAAAAAACAAATTATCCTAAACTAATATCATCATGAAACTCTACAAAATTGACGCTGATTGTATCAATAGGAGCAATATTTTTTATCAGCATATAAAAGTGTGAAATTCTATCCAACGTGCTTTAAAATTGTCATTAAGAGCTAGATAGATGGGAAACAGGGTGTAGGCAGGAAGCAGATCCCATGGCTCCGTAATATAAGAGATTGGACAGGGATAAAGACGATGGAAGGGTTGTTTCAAGCTGCTAGAGATAGGAAAATGTACTCTCAAGTGATAATCAACGTCGGGGGGACTTGACACGACACTTGGAGAAGAAAAAGTGCTTTAACACTCAGATAATATAAAGTACGTTAGTTATACTTAAGGCTATTAAGAATATTTTGAGTTTGTGCAAAGCTTTCAGAACGGTAGTGCTGGATTTCTTGTCACAGAGACATCATTAATCAATTAATGCATAATATGGATATCTCACAGTCCGTAAAAAATCTATTGTTGATGTCTCATTTAGCGATATTAACGATATTAAATAATTAAAGACATCTGTGGAGATTTAGGGGGAATGAAAATTACCATCACAGGCCGCGTATAAAAGGTGGTTACAACACATATGTGAAGTGTGGCATGCAAATCAAATATATACAACTTCCAAAAATTAGTAAGACATTCTATCATGGGTGGAAATGGCGAACGTTACATATGTGTATCACTTAAGCCTACCATACAATCGGTGGTAAGTCCGATGTACATCAAAAATTACTACTATACCTACTTTCCCATAAAAATACAGTTTCGTCTCTGTGAGACATCGATAATATACATTAATCTATTAAGAATGTTTACATATATGCTTGAGAAATCTATAAACACAATTAATTAAGAATAAAAATATGAAACATTTGTTAAATAATTACAAAATAAACAAATTTTTCGCAAAGCTTCGTATGCTTATAAAATTTAATATATTTATATATATCTGCATTGCATGACGATAATCTAAGGCAGTGGTTTGGCCGGTCTACTACAGAGTTATTTTGAGTCGCAGTACATAAAGTCTTAATTGCCAACGTTAATAGGCAACGCCCGTTGAACGGATAGAACGCGAAAAAATCAAGAATTGCATGACGCACGCAAATATAATACATCCGTCAACAGTCTAACCAACATACCTGAATCATTTATCATTCGATGTGTCAGCTGTCATTTATTTTGTTTTTCATTCTTGCATAAAATTAACAAAACTTGAATTAATATTCCGACACTACAGTGCACTGAATCAAATATTTAGTAATTATTATTAAAGAACTTTAACCTGAATCGTTCACGTCTTAATGATTCTCTGCTACTGAGAGACCTGAGGAGAGGGTGTCAAGAAATGTGGCTTTATTCCCTGCTTTGCATATGACCAAGGCATCCTGGTATTCAAACTATGAGAAACTGTCTTTCGTGCATACGTACATTGTCATTTAATGATATTCAAAGCAGGTAAGTTACGGATTCATTCAAAGTCAAGTATTATTAATATTTTTTTTAGTTTAAGCACAACGAATTTATATACTAGGGCTGTATTGAATGATTCTAAAGTAAAAAGAATTGATTCTAAACTTTTAAAGTGTCCTAATTATTGCTCATTTCCCTTTTAAATATTTTTTTATTTTGGATAATCCCGACTACGATTTTAAAGCAATTTTATTTTACCTATCATAGATATATAAATTTTATGTGATCTTTTTTTTATTTTTAAATACTCAAGTTTTTTGTGTTATTTATCTAATTAGTTTTCTTACCTGCATTGAGTTAATTATTTTTCAAATTTTTAAATTATATTTTGTTGTCTATCTTTATTTTCTAAATATTTACTCGTGTTTTGTATTGTTTACATTACGTGTTTTTATCATTGCATGATTTTTTTTTTTAATTGATTTTTATTTAAACATTTCACTTATGGTATATTGCAATAGTTCAATATATTATAATTTTAATTGTATATTAATATTTTTCATGTAAAAATTTGCAATGCATTAATTAATCCTTTTTTTAAACTGTATTTTGACTCAGTTTGTTTTATTGAATTTTATTTTAACAAATTTAAATTACTATGTATAATTGCACTATTTTATTACACCTATTTTACATTCATATTATTTTCTGTAAAAGCCCCTTAGGCGTAATAATAAAGAAATTAATTAACGAAGCATTGAAAAGACCAAAGAAAAAATGCTATTAGACTATATTTCTAGACCAAAAGAAAGGTTCTCACTTACTGACCAATAGGGATTTCAATATTCATCCTAGGAGACCAGAAAGTCAATTTTATTTTAATTTTAAGCTGTACAACACGATATCCAATTATATTAGCAATAGCGAAGTACGTCACAAAAATACCAAATAATCACATGGGCGTGTTGTGACCTCACCGGAAATCGAACCTGAAACCCCAGCAAGAGACGCCAGTGTTCATATTCACTGGACCACAAGGACCGCCTTGTTTTTCATACACCAGCACAGAAAGAGTTCATCTTAGTTTGAAAAAAGCACCAGTGATATTTTGGTATACTTTTTAAATTGCAGGAAACTATGTAATACAACAATAATAAATTGCATTTGTTGATTTAAGACACTCTAATATTTTTGTTGAACATTATTTATTACTAGCTGTAACCCGTCAAAAATGACGGAACATTGGTTCGTGTCTTTGCTAAGCCCTAGAATATTTTTTGGCGGTCCACGGAGAGGCGGCCGTAGCAACATGCGTGAAGCGGCCGGTTCGGGTTTGGTGGCCCAGGGTTCAAGCCCCATCTCCTGCCATTTAATTTGTTTTTATAGCCGTGAACTCGAACGAAATTACGAACGTCACGAAGTTACGGAGACAGATGGACAAACAGACGGACAGGCAAAGAAATTATTATGTTTGATATTTCCTCTTCATTAAAAAGTATATTATGTAATCATATTTATCTCTGAAAAAATAATTTTTATATGTTAATAAAATATTTTTACTCTAATGTCACCTAAGGACCATCTATCGGGGTCAATAACGACTTATTGAAGGTCAGACTATGAATAAATAAACATATAATTAATAAATAATTGATACTTTTTTTTTGTATTTATTTAACTACGTAAAAATTTCTAGACATTTTGACAAAAATGACTTAATTTCTTCACTTAATATAAATATGCATTTACTTGATAGTTTTTTTTAATCTAAATACTTTTTTCATCATTTTTTATCCCCTATAGTTAGCCCTCATTTATAAAAATTATAAATCATTGAAAATCTGAGAAACCACCGAGACACTTCACTAGATCAAAAGACGTCACACTAAAAAAAAAATCTTACCAGAAATTTCATTTTCTTCGATCGTGTGCGTTATCCAACTGATGTCCTCTTCAGCGCTCACAAGTCCCCTATTTTCAGCTGACACTTCCGGAGTATTCCAGAACTTGTCGGGATGAGCTGATGACTGAAGACTGACTCCGATGGGGAGGCGGAGGATCCTTATATACTAGCAGATGAACCGGCGGCAATGATCTTCGGAAGACGCGATCATCGTCGTTTTTTCACAACTTGATCCATCAGAGGCGCCCAATGTTTGCAATTAAAAGAAGATCAACTTTTTATTCTACACCTTATCCGCATATTTGTTAAATTGTGCCTTTTAATTTTTTGAATTTCAATGGAAAAAAATATAATTTTAATAATTAATCCAAAAACCGTAGTGTTTTCCCAGGACGTGTAAAAATTTTCGCATTAAACTGTAAATTTTAAATAATACAATACATATTTGATATTATTTTATAATACAGTGACTTTGATACAATGTATTACTGTTGCGTCATTGTCAACATTAATTGCTTTTTAAGGTGAATGTTAATACTGCATTTGCTGCAGTTTATTTCATTATGTATTTCTAAGGCAATTTGCCCACAACTGCTATTCAGCAATTGAAGTGCTTAGTGCATAAAGGTATCATGAACACGTTTTTTTATTATGCTAGTTCATATCGAGGGTAGAAAGCCAAAAGAGCGTTGGTGATTATTTCGAACTTTACAGAAGAGCAAAATAAACTTCTGTCAATGTTTCCTTTATTATTTAACGATTTCCGTATGTGTTTTGGATTAACAAATATGGAAATCGTTTAATAATAAAAGAAACATTGACAAAATCAGATTGACAGAATTTTCTTTTGCTTTCTTGTAAAGTTCAAATAATCACTAACGTCATTTTGGCTTTCTACCCTCGATATAGATTTTAGTAACATATTACAGATAATAAATTTCGAGCAAGCACTTCGAATACTAATTGGTTTATGTTTTTTTTTTACCTGAAAAAACGTTACCCGGTTAAAACCGTCCAAAAAAGTCATATTATTCGTGTTTATATATATTTTAAAATATGTTTTAAATTGTACGTATGTTATTCCGAATTCTTAAAAATGTACAATAGAAATTTAGAAATCTTTAATGAAAGGCATGAGAATATAATTAAATTTTATAGTAGGTACTATACGAAACATAAAGGCATGGCATGTCTTTGAAAAATTTCAATAATTTAAAATATATATTATACCCAAATAAACGATATTTTATTTATAATAATGAAGCTAGTAATGCAGGTGAGAGACAGTTTTTATCCCAGATGTTTTTCTGAAGTATTTTTCACTATCCCATTTTTATTTGTTTGACTATACCCTTTTAGCAAAATTAAACTTATCTTATCATTATTTATTCTAGGTAAAAGCCGAAAAATAACGACCCCTACAATATATTCATATTTATGTTGTATTTTTTGACATACCGAGTTCTAGCACAATGGAAAACCAATATTTTGTTTCTCAACCTGTTTTTTTCCCGCTCTTTTAGAAGATAGCCCTTTTTCACGCCACCCACGTCTTGCGTATATTATTCAAAATGTTTAACACTGCCAAGACAAGATTGATAGAGTATATTTAAAAAAAATATCTTTAAATTTGACTATATACCTTGATCAAATAGGCTTTTCAATATTTTGTAAACAGCGCACTAGTATTCAGAATAAATTCGAATGGATTTTGAAACCTTGCTCCAGAATTTGAAAACAGCCCTCTAGTATATATTTGTATAATTATTAAAGCCGTTTCTTATCAACGATTATAGGTTTCATGCGTACCAAAAACAAGCTATTAAACTGAATAACTTCGAGTTCACTATTTCACAAATTTTATTTGAAGTAAATAATTTCACTTTATCGGTTTTGAAGGCGCGTAGTAACTGAGGTTGTGGTCTCTCCTACAGAGTTTTTAAATAGTCTGGCCAGTCCTGGAATACGTGGTTAGGACCATGCTTCATCTGAAAGATGCAAGTACATCTAATACGCCAGTTTGTCATTTATTGCTAAAAATTATCATGATACAGTTAACCTAAAATAATCTAAATTATAAAAAAATATTTATATGAAAGTATGTTGTAAGAACACAGTTACTGGATATTGTTCCCAGAGGGATGATAAATTAATCAATATATATATATATATAGTTCTGGAAGGAGAATGTTGTAGAAGGTTCGCGAAAGTATACTAAAAATCTACGCGTGCGAAGCCGCGCGGGCACAGCTAGTTAAGTATAAATTATACGAGTCTCAGAGAGACGAAATCAGGCATGATCAATATATTTCTATGGTCTCTGCTAGAGACATCTGTTGTTTTTTTTCTCATTAACAGTTCAGTAATTAGAAATTAATAGTTAATAAGTCGAAAAAATATCATATATACGTTAAAAGAAATATTGCCAAAAAAACTCCACTTTAAAAAAATAGGTATCATTACCAGTTACGAAAGCTATGTATACTAACTTTTTATTGAGAAAAAAACAACAGATGTCTCTAGCAGAGACCATAGAAATATATTAATGATTTCTGATTTCGAATATAGAACTTTGCTATGTCCTTTTTTCATAGCAAATGCATTTAGCTTGATTTGAAAATAATAAGAATATTGTTCTTAGAATTTCACAACCGTTAAGAATCTTGTGGTTTGAGTTTTCTGGGAAATTCTGCCGTGTTTCTACGATCTTTTTAGCCGACGCCGACGTTTCGGATCCTGCTGTCCGTAATGGGGTCCATCATTAAGACTGATGAGTTATAAATGTGTCTTGATAGTGTTGTGATTAAGAATTGCAAGCCAATAAGAATAAAGTTAGAATTAAGATAGTAAAAAAATCAATTTTGAGATGGAAAGCGGCACATAAAGAATAAGGTTTATACCACGGAATATAAAATTGTACTGAGATGAACTAAACTCCTTCTTTCTCCCCCTTGCGTATATTTAAGACACATTTATGCTGCAGTTAAAGTATTTATTCTTGCATAATTAAATCCCCTAGTAAGTAATACGTATTTCTTACAATGGACATTTTTCTTTTAAATTAATTCCGAACCGATTCAAGTAAAAACGTATTTTTGTAATAAAGCGCGAATTATTTGCCGACACGTTATTCTTTTTAAAAGTATTCAGTTTGACCTTTTGATGACTGTTTCAAGATTTACAAGCTCTTGGCACTTTTTTAAATAAATCAAACATAAAACCAAAATTAATTAATCAATTAGAAAGACATACAGAAAATCCTAATTCACGAAAAAATATTAGGTTACTACTGGAATTAGATTTTTCTGTATGTCCTTCTAATTGATTAATTAATTTGGTTTTAAAAAATTTTACTTCAATTCATTTCACAAAAATTACAACTTCATAAATATGAATGTGTTCTTGAATATATATAAATCAAACATATTTGAACCAGCCGTGGAACCAGACCGTGTCTCAAGAAATTTGCGTTAATCCACGTCTATAATGTTTTAAAGTTGAATAGTTTTTTTTTTAATTAATAAATATGGTAATTTTTTAAAATTAATGAATTTAATATTTAATTTTGCGACCCGCGGTTGGTAACCAGAGCAAGGTCGTACGGGTCCGTATTAGTTTCAACATTTGTCGCCTTCGGGCGGGGCGTCACTCGAAGACCTCACTCTTGGGATCCGGCGCTCTAGAACGCCATTTCACTTGCACTTACGATCCTCGCTTCCACCATCAGCAAACCGCATTTGGTAACACTAACCTCATAAATATGAAGAACACGTAAAATTGAATAAAGTTTATATTTATCGCCAAAATCACCGGACACGAAATTTGGCAAAAATCATTCGTCTGTGGAACCTTTTATACTCGGCTTTCCAGAATATTCGCACATCTGAGATCGTACTTTTCAGTATACAACGCCCAGTAGGTACTGTCGTAATGTATTTCGCTGAGTCGCTTGTTTTCTGTGTTAAAAATCTATTATAAAAGAAATCTTATTTAGAGTATTTTACTCAATGTCAATATTTTCTTCTTATTTAACAACAATTTTGAAATCATACTAATTTTGAAAATGGAATGAGGTAAGCTATTGGGCAGAAAGTTACGGACGGACATTCGTAAATATTATTAAATAGAAGCCAGTATTTCCACGATAATGATGATGATATAAATATTGATATTTTTTTAATAAAATAGAGACGCAAACACGGAATACGCGTCACATCAATATTCTCACTATTTTCAAACTAAGCTAAACGCTTGTTCTATGAAAATGGGACTAGCTTGCCGGTCTGGATTGAGGTTCGAACCCGCGACCTTTGGATCACGAGGCGAGAGTCCTAACCACAAGACCAACAAGCTACTCAAATTTGTCTCAACGTTTCTCATAAAAACTTGAAGCGTATATGAAACGCTTACTTCATTTTGTTTATGAACTGTTCTAGCTGTAACCCATAAAAAATGATGGTACTTTTACATGTCGGTTACAAGAAAAAAAAATTATAAAGAAGAAAAAAAAGAATTTTTTTACTATAAAAAAGTTACGGACGTTCCACGAAGTTACAGGAATAGACAGACAAACAGACGGACGGAACAATCGCCGAAATTCATTTTCTAAAACCGGTCCTTAGGTACGCCTCAAAATTTTCCTTTCAATGACATCCAATGCAGACTTTTCTTTATCAGCGTCTATTTACTCATGTCGTAGACCCTTATATATTTCAGGTAAGGACTCAATTGGATAATGTTAAGTATATAACCATGCGTAGAACGCATAATTTATCAGTGTATTGATAACTTCTTTATGGTCACTAGGTCGTCATGGGTGCTTTAAAATTTGTTTAAAACACGGTGTCCACAAAATTGCAAACAATGTCTGAATTCTGTAAATTAGTAAGGTTGTTTACTTATATTTATCAAGATATATTATGGATGTCTTATAGAGATGAAGCTCCTTTTTTACAGGTATGGGAATATAGGTATGGAAATATTTTTGGGTGTCAAAGGGCTTACGATCTATCATTTAGCTGGGTAGCTTCGTGTCTATGAGACATCTATAATATATATTGTGTAAATCATAATATGGACATAGACATCTATAATATATATATTGTATAAATTCCCATATAGTGTTTTTTTTTAATTTTAACATACTCAAAATATTCTGAATACATAAAGAAAAAGTGGTCTAAAGAGGAGTTTATAAATATTAAATAAATTTCAGGCATATTCTAGTGTATTTGTTAATAATTTGAAAGAATATATACACAATTAAAAAATATTTATTTATAAATTCCAATCAGAAATATAGATATCCCATTCAACGGCGACGTCTGTACTGGTTTACGGGAATGACAACATTTCAACCACTTACATTTATATTTATGTATGACATTTTTTAAATGTATTAGTAAGGTGCCTATATATTTGTTCTCGTGTATTCTTCTTCTTTTTCCTTGCACTATCTCAACTCATTGCCTGGTAGGCTGTTAGGGTCGGGACGTCTTGTTCTCAGGCTGTGTCTTCTTCGGTTCTGGGTATCGCTTTCATCCAGGCCATGTCTCTGCAGAATTTTAGAGCATTGGGTCATCCAGGAGTTCTTGGTCTTCCTCGGGATGACTATGACTATGATGATGAAGATCCGCAGACATTGCCTGCTTTACCGTGTAGTCTGGTGGTCTTCGTCTCATGTGCCCGTACCATCTCAATTGTCGTTCTTCCAGCTTACTGTTTGGTCCTCGTTATAAATGCAAAACTACCCTAATTAACCAACACGCCGTTTCGCCGCGGGGGTGAGCAACAGAGAGGATAGAGCGACACACAACACTCGCCTCATCCACAGTCATACATCACCGCAAACAAGTTCTAAGTTTGTTGAGGCTCCTAATAGGACCATATTCTAGTATTTGCTTAACCTGGTCATGACTAGCTTTCCGCGGTCTCCCTCTCTTTCTGGAGCAGTCAACACTTGAGTCATATACCTTTCTTACCATTTTTTCCTCAATGTGCCAAAACCACCCATCAAATCAACAGCTTGCAATATAAAAGCTATTCACCGAAAACAAAAATTCGTGATAGCAATACCTATACTTTTCTGTACGTTGGCATATATATAATACTAAAAAACAACATATTTTCATATTTACCATTTTTTTGTATTTTTGTATATGTCATGTATATCTGTCATATATACATGGCGCTTTAAAATATAAATACCTTCATATATGATATAGTTCCGAATTATAAGTACACTAGAATACGCTTTTAAATTATTACTTTCAATAATAATTTACCCTGTGACCATCCTATAAAGACTTCCATACGTGTCTCCCATATAAATAGCTTCGTCTCTTTGAGACTTCTATAATTTATCTTAATTAATGATGATCCCTCTGTGGACATAATCCAGTAGGTAATTGTGTTCTTAGAACCTATAAAAATATCTTTTAAATATAGATAAACCTATTGTTCATATTTCCATTAACGTCCAAAAAAATCTTCCCCGATCCGTGTGATCGTAATTATAAAACGCATGTAGCTGCAAAGGGTGAATGCGAGCCACCGTGCCTGTGTACGAGAATGCGCTTTTAATTTACGTGTATATGCAAATACCCGCTGTGAGTTAATGAGCGCCCCGGCTGGGAAGAGCGGCCCGCAGCGGAGATGCGTGCGAAAGCGAAAGCTCGCAACCCGCAAAACCTCTCTGCCTCAAGCATCTTCTATAAAGGGGCACTCTGAGTTTTTCATGAGAGTACCTCTACGTCTTTGAAATCAATTCTAGGTATGGGATGTACGTTCGAAAATCTGACTGTCGAGAAAATAGGCTTTTTTTGAACGCTTTTTTTTTAATATGCGTTTATTTATGAATGATAACAGTGAGTAGGTACATCCTCACTAGGACAGTCCTGTGTCAAGGTGGGCACGACATACAATATCATTGTTTTAAATTTACACATATTCTTACTTCACTTTAATTCTTACATTGTTTAAAACTTATAATTAATTCTTTAATTTCTACAATTCTTACAAGGTTGCTTAAAACATTTTATTTTTTTCAAGTTGTGCTTCTTTAGGCACGTTTAGAATGAAATTAGATTTTTTTTTAAAAACAGATCATAAATGATATTTATTTATTTTAATTAAGATAAATTATAGAAGTCTCCCAGAGGCGAAGCTACTTTTATGCAAAACGTGTAAGGAAGTCTTTTTTATAGGATTTCCCAAGGCTTATAACCTGTACGAACTGCTTGTGATCACTCTACATAATGCAACATACTAAAATTCCATCATAAGAACATTAATTTATCTTAATTTATGGTATTTTCATATTGTAGCGAAGTGAGGATTGTTTCTTCTGGGGTATTATGCCGTGTACCTTTGCGGCTGACATTTCGGATCCCATTGCAGAGTCCATCATCAGGGCTGATGTGTTGGTATTGTGGTTAAGTATTGGCTTGCAATACCGTATCCAAGGCAGGGTGAGAACGTTGTCAGTGTTGTTTTAAGTATTGGCTAGCAATACCGTGTCGAAAGCTTGGTGTTTCTGTGTTTATGTGTTACGTGGCAATACCGTGTCGGAGTCATGTATTTTCTTGTGTTGTGTGTATGTTTCATCTGCTGTCTGATCACCATCTCTGCGGAATCTGTGACGAGATTGACTTTGAAGCGCCGGATACCATGAATTTGAGACCATCATCTCTATTAATATTTATCGGGTGCTTGTAGATTTCTAGCGCTTCCTTGATAAGACGCGTATGGTGACTCTTGGGCTTTCCTAGGACTTTCGGTTCGAATACAAAATGATTGTTTATTTGTCGACTCCATCCAGCGAACAGATCAAAATTGCAAAAAAAAATGTCACACCAGTTTAAACCGAAAACACATTTCGTTTTATTTTGTCGCTCGTATTTTGACATGCAAGATTTAATTAAAGTCGGGTTTAATGTGTTGCCTGTCGAGTAATAACTGTTATGTTTTACGGCTCCAGGTCGCCGTCCATTAAGCGAATTGTAGCGAGGAATAATTTTTTAAATTCCGACCGCGTAAATCGAAAACTGGATCGGCCGGTGGCATTTACGGCGTAAAATCTGCGTCCGAAATGGCAACGAATGTCAAGAACAGCCTTTGTTTTCTGACCAATAGGGCCGCCGTATTTCAAAAATAGAACCGCCCGTATCCAACGATCGAAGCAGGGCTGATACAAAAATCTATTAATCGAGGTATTGTAAGGAAATAGTAAAAGTGATTTCGCGCAGAATCCTTCGTAATATGTCAACGACGACAACAACATTGAAGTCTTTATTACATTCTAGAACAGTCCATCGGGAACCATCTAAAAACGCCTGGAGTAACCTAGAAGCGACGGGGGCTTTCTCCTAAACACTAGAATGTAAAATAATTTTAACAAAAAATTTTATTAATCAATTAGACAAAACATACAGAAAAATCAAATTAACGAAAAATATTTTAACTGCTACCGGTATTCGAACCAACGGACCTCCACTCTATCCGGGAATGACGCGTTATCCAATTTCGCCTCGGCAGCTTGGTAAATTAACGTAATTTTTCGACGTTATATGTAGTCTCTTTTTAATTGATTAACATACATATTATTCCATTTTTTAAAGCGATCCATTCTTACTCTATTTAGTAAAAAAATTGTTAATAATTCACAAAACTTTGTTCTGAAATTGCAGCTTCACAATAATAATGTGTTTTCTTTTATAAAATAATTTTCTCGGGAGTTCGAAACAAACGTGTTCACGTATAAATAGCGTGGATATAGGCCGCGCCGAGAGTTCTGTTTTGACAATTTGTTCAGTGCGAAGTAAGTCGCGGACGACGGCCGGGTGTGCCCAGTCGTGAATTGCGAAGCGACAGACACTGATTGAAATAATTGGGCGGGTTTTTACCGATAGTGGAGTAATAAATTAAAGCAAGAATAAAGTTTTCCCAACCATAATAAAGTGTTAATATTCGAGTGATATTTATTATATATCACTCGAATATTAACATATAAGTATATTATAGTGCAATTTAAAAAATAGCGTTACGTTTAATTCGTATTAAGCGAGTTTGTCCGTTTAATAAATAATTAATCACTAATTAATAAATCGCTAGTTAATTTCCAGTGTTTTTATTTGTCCTATATATTATTTGACAATATATTTTGGATATCTCGTAACGAAGAAGTTTTTTAAAAACACATTACAGGAAGTAGATATTCATTGAAAATAAAAGTATTTTGTTGTAGTAGTAGCTTGTTGGTGTTGTGGTTAGGACACTGGACTCGTGATCCAAAGGTCGCTGGTTCGAACCTCACTCCAGACTAGCAAGTTAGTCCTATTTTCATAGCACAAGCGTTTAGCTTAGTTTGAAAATAGTAAGAATATTGATGTGACACTTATTCCGTGTTCACATCTCTATTTAAAAAAAAAAGAAAAAAAATATATAACTAGCTAAATTTCAAGAAGTCTCGATAAGATAAGATAAGAATAATAGGAGAATTTAATTTACAAATTTTGAAAAGGAAAGAGGGCTGGGTAAAAGTGGAACGCAGGAGAGTTTGAGACATGGAAAAGGAAGTAAGTCTGTTTAATGATTTGGCTTTAATTTTCAATTTAAATAATGAAAGACTATCATAGAAAATATCTAATAGGCTTAGTAAATTTATGTTTGAGATTCAATTCAATTTAATTTTTTTATTCCATAATATGTAAATTACAAACTTTAAATGTTTAAATGAGATGTGGTGCTACAGGCGCATGGCGAGGATCCATTGGTCAGAACATATCCGAAACGATGAGGTGTTCAGCAGGGTGGGCGAAAAGAGGCGGCTCCTGAACAGAATCGCCCGACAACGATCAATTTGGATAGGCCATAATATAAGGCAACCGGGCCTGCTTTTTATCATCGTCGAGGAAAATATTGAAGACAACGATCGTAGAGGCCGCCCGAGATCGAGCTTCGTAGACCAGATTATCGGAGATGCGCGCTGTAGCACCTACCAAGAAATGAAGAGGCTGGCAGGTGACAGAGAGGAGTGGAGAAATCGAATGCTTGTTGCAGACTAATCCTAGGATTGCGACCCAAAAAAAAACTAGACCACTTATTGGGATTTATATCAATTTAAGCGCCCTGGTTATGTGCAGCTCATCCCTGTACATGCGCGTCACCAGTACCGAGATGCGTTCAGTGATTGATTTATTTACAGAGAAACTGGTTTTCCCTTTGTAGAACACGAGGGAAGTTTACTACCTGCGCACCAGGACCTACTTCCTACGCACTTCGATTGTAAAATAAATGTCAATTTTTTGCAGCGCCTTATGTATGTTTCCCGCTCTCGGCGCTCGCCGCGGTGCATGCAAAGTTAAATAAATGAGTATCCGATGTCTACTTGGGACTGTCTGCAGAGCGGCGGGAAAAAAGACATCGGATATTTTATAATGATGCATCTTGTGCACACTGTTCCATATCCATAGCTTATATTAAGAATATTAAGTGCAAGCAGAAGCATCTGGATGTCTCACATGCGTATGTGCATT
This sequence comes from Agrypnia vestita, assembly GCA_016648135.1. Taxonomy (NCBI): domain Eukaryota; kingdom Metazoa; phylum Arthropoda; class Insecta; order Trichoptera; family Phryganeidae; genus Agrypnia; species Agrypnia vestita. The sequence goes on from JADDOH010002144.1 coordinate 28,719, forward strand.
CTCAAAATGTAGAATACAATCCAGTGAGTAATATCCAATTAGTAAACATTATTTTAACCAATTAGTGATCAAGAATGTTTAATACTTTTTTCTGTGAAGAAAAAATAAAATATATACTAGGCATACCTACTCATGAAGTAAGGGCCGTCGGCTTATATTTAAATATTTGAGGGTCTTAACACAGTTTTACGCATACAAAACCATCTATTGGATGTTTACGAAGCTACTGCAGTTGTTTTTTTGTTTCAGTAGGCGTTTGCCTATCTGTATGAGGCATACGTTAAGATTAGAATAGGATATAAAATACCCTTCTGGGGAACCGGAAGACGAACCTTAACAGACTCCAACAACAAAATAAAATACTAAAAATGGTCTACAATTTGAAGTACCTAACATCAACTGAAACGGTTTACCGAATAACACAGCAATTAAACGTTGATAACATTACAATAATCGAAAAAAACAAACAAAAGCTAAGAAATGGCGAAATATAAGACGAAGACATTAAGTTACACAAAATACACGAAAATCATCTATACTACACTAGAATGGCTCAAAACTACCACATAACTCAAGCCAAAAAAAAATAGGACAATTACGAGTAATTTGTAACGGAATAAAATTATACAACGACCTACCACAACAACAGACCAAACAATTTCAAAATAGAAGTGACAAAAATGCTAAAACTCACCCAAATATAACAAATAACTTTGTGTCATTATTATTATATCGAACCATTATATCGTAAAGTATTATCCATAGACCTTTAAGGTCTCCATCAAAATTTAAATAAAAAACGACGCCGGAAACTGTCGTCCGGCATAACCAAGGTTCAAGATTTTCTTTGGGAACTTTTTGACCACACTCCATATATACGTAGTCCCGATCCTGCACTTATATTTCCTCTTATTGTATTTGAAACGGTGGCTCGATGGACAACGTTTTGAGGGGACAACAGACAACGAGGAACTCGAAAACTGCCGTTGTCAACTGGTTCAATTCCCAGGCCGTGAACTTCTATGCAGAGGGATTAAAGAAACTGAGCTACGAAAAGTGCTTAGACCTGGATGACAATTATGTGGAAAAGTGAAGTAGATATGTAGTAAACTAAAACCTTTCCTCACGAGTTATTCTTTATTGACCACACGGCCCTTACTTTATGAACGTACCTAGTATACACAGTGGCCTACAAAATTGAGAATCAAAATATTTAATCAATAAAAAAAATATATTATTATTTAAAATTGTTCATGGTTTAAAAATAAAATGTTTTATTATCTTAGCTCTAAATCTGCTATTGATTATCTTTCTTTAGCTAACACTAGCTTACCCGCGCGGCTTGGCACGCGTAGAATTTTAGTAACTTTTAGTCATATTATAACAATTTTTATATTAACCGTAACATATACATATACGTCGTCCGGAACTTTTTTTATAGAACTTCTTACGTTCTACAACTTCTCTGTAGAATGTTATCTCTTACCGTTAAGGCAGCGTACGTAAAAAACGCATCGCTCGACCATTGTTTCGTTTACTTTATTTGTAAAATAGGTCACCACCAAAAATCATTTTATTTTAACGGCATAATATATAACCTTGTGTCCACTCTGAAGGCCCATTCTAAATATTGTTGAAAGAAATTTTGAAATCGGATAAGTAGTTTCGGAGATAACCTCCTACACCCAAATTTACAAACTATACCTCTTTATTTATTAATATAGATAATATATTAATATAGATAAGAAACCCGGAGTTCTTAAGAATAAGCCAGCATCCTAATAATGTTGGTTATTTTTCTAGCATCACAAGAATGTGTCGTACATACAATTCACTTTGTGCCGACCTTAATGTTGTTGCTGATATTCTTGCAGACACCCCATCATCATTCAAAATGTCACTCCTACACAATATCTTTTTCTTGACAATAACCTGAACACTTAATAAATTATTATGTGACATATTTTTACTTGATACACTAAATCAATATATGCATGTTTATGCTAGAGTAGGTCGAAGACACTTGTAATTGGAATAATGGGCTGAGTTTTAAATAATAATGTATTGTTCTTTATGTATCGAGTACCCATTATTCTGTTGTCTCATTAAAAATAAATAAAATAAAAAAAGGGCGTAATCTTTTCAATATTTTACATCATGTATATCAAAATAATAAAGCGGTATTTCGTGATACGTATTTAATACTTTTATGAATAGTATATATTATATTAATCTCTGCAAGCATGAAGAATTTTTTTTTTTTGCAAAAAAATATAATTTTTCTCTATTATTTTATTTTATGTTTTTTTGTATGAAGTTTTTTTTTTCTAAAATCGGGAGCAATTTGAAAAAAAATTCGCTGGAAAAAAATTACACAACGACTGTTATTAACAAAAGGCTTACCTACCGGATTAAAAAGTCAAGAAGTAAATGCATTTTGAAAATTTTCAGAAATTGTAACACCAGGCCCTCTTTAATATGTGGTTTATCCATCGAAGTATACCTAGTACTGTTTTTACTTTATGAAGGCCTTCATTCATCATTAAATGCAAGGAATCATACATCTTCACAGGACATCTATTGTCCAGCATCTGTAGCATAATTTTTCATCTCAAGGGTGCACAATCAAGCAGTCAGTACAGCAAGCAATATTAATTAATTTCTTTACATCATTATTCAGCGCCACACTTGAAAGAACAAAACCTGACATATTTTGTTCTCAAACAGTCTACTGGTAAGAGAAAGGTCAGTTATTTTTAGTGACATGTTTACTTTGGAATACGCCAGTGAGGAAAAGGCTTGAAGAACAAACAGGAGAACATGAAGAAGACAAATGGAGAATTAATGAGCGTTTTGTACATATTTTCTTCACTGCGCATGACAGCAGCGTTTGCTTCGGACTCCAGAAACTATCGCCATCTCATTTATTTGTTTTCATGACTGTAGTAACAATACCTACAGTTATAATCAACAATTTATTATTAATACAATTATATAAGTTAAATGTTTTTTATTGATTTTTTTCTATGATATTATGTTCGAATTAAACATTGTTAATGGCACAAACTTCTGTGAGCTAAAAAATCTATGCAAATTTCATGGGACTTCATTCTCTACATATATTATTCCATTCCCAATTTATATCTTGACCAGATTATTCAATGGATATGTTAACATTTTTGTAAACACACAGATATATTTTCAAGAACGCTTATTTTCAAGACATAAATAATTATCAACATAATTTATTCCAAATAACGTACAGGTGGAACCCAACTTAATGATCTGTATTTGTTGGCAAACGAATTTTACGCGATCGTGAAGTTAACGGAAATGCGAGTGATATTCCTCTGCAAAGAGCACTTTTTTCATAGCTTCTCTTGCATTTACTAATACAATGATATGAAATTAAAATTTACCTAATAAGTACAATTTATTCGTTTATTTAAAGTACATATATTGTTTTAAAATGACAGTAACCAAATTATTTAATTAATTACCAAACCAATGATGTATTACGAAGAAAATTGCTCCAATTTGTGGGCTTTATTCACCTAACTGTATGAATTTATGACATGATTTTTCTTAAATAATATTGCATTTGAAAAACATTGCCATCAGAAAAATTTTTGAAAAGACGCGATTGTTATCATAACGCAAACTAATGAGAATTTACAGTTTTATCTACAATTGATGATTGCTTCGGTTACCTGTTGGAACCATCTTTTTCATTATAACTATAGCATAAAAAGAGGAGTTGTGATTGAGAGAGAAATTTGAGTAGATACAAAAAAGAAGAATGGACATAAAATTATTATTATATTATCAGTTGTACCGAAAAAAAATAATGAATTCATCCACTCATATTTTCCTCATACATCGATTGAGTCGATGTATTAGATACAATATGCTATTCGTTCAATACAACAATAACATATATTTACAAAATTTTCCTCTCATCAAAAAAACGTGTCTTCCGTTGCCTTTGTATTCAGATAACATATTCTTACGTGATACCATTTGGAAAGCCGTTTCTGACAATAAAACGCCAAACTCAAAAACATGATTCAAGACATAATATTATAAGACAGGTAATGAATTCACCGGTATTGTGTCGTGTACATTTTAAAAATCTTGACACCTGTAGAAGCAAAATTATTAAAATAATCAAGCTTAAAATATTCTTCGAAATCTACTTGCACATGCAGATGTTAGAATAGAAGTGGTGCAAATAGGATGAATCACAAGAACAAACAAACAATAAATTAATAATACGGTACTGCGTAACTTTAGAAAAACTAAAGAAATATTTCCGGACGTTATTAAACAATTAAAATGTTAAATGAAATAACTCTTAATATCATTGAAAGATTTGGCAGATACTTCGTGGTGCAACATTATAATTTCAAATATGTTTTATTATACTTTGTAATACACACACAAAAAGTATATAGGCCAAACCACTAGAAACTTAAATACACGCATAAAAGAACATCGCCGCTGCTTAAAAAATAACAATTTCTCCGAATTTGCCAATCATATAATTAACACCAATCATTCTTTCGATAGTCACAAATTAAAATTACTCCACTCGGTTCCTCATAGACGATGGATAATGAATAGTTTGGAAACCGTTGAAATCCTAAAAAATTTAAATTCTGGAAACACATTAATAAATAATATCACATTTCAGTCCAGTTCACCACTCCTAGAGCTGTTCGGCGAAAAAAATACCCTTCCCTGCCGCGCGCCCCCCTGACCCCCCTGACCTACCCAATTAGATTGATAAATTTTGTATTTAAGTTAGTTATTATCTATACCTGATGATGAGAGGGACTGCTCCTCTCGAAACTATAGTTGTAATTTAATAACTCATATTGTGTGTGTATTACAAAGTATAATAAAACATATTTGAAATAACTCTTTTTCTTCTTTAGTAGCCCCACAGGACTCGATAGTCCATGATCACGGTCATTAAAAAACGCCATCCACCCTGTTATCTAGTGCACCATTTAGTGGATGGCGCTCGAATGATTTGTGGAGTCTTAGAGTAGGAGGGCGCTATTAGGCGCTCTTTGAATATTATCAAATGTAATCAGAATCAATAAAGTCTTGAAAGGAGAAAAAAAAATCCTTTCGAGTAAACAGTCCGACATAATTGTTGATAAAATAACATATAAAATCGATTATATCGTTCTCTTTCTATATCCTTTTACTAATTTAAACCAAATTAAAAATTTATATTTAAAGACCCTGCACAAAACACAGGAACTCTTCATTTGGCTGGCCCACCCCCTCCCTAATAAAGCAATATGTTAAATTAAATCATTCATTTAAAAATTTTCCTCAAATGCACTCCCATGTACTCAGAAAAAAATTACCTCATTTCAGATATGATGGCAAGATAATTAATATAATAGTCAAGTAGGTATTATACCTTGCTTGTCAAAATTTACTTGAGTATTATCAAAAAATATTCAAATATATAGCAACTTCATCATAAGACATTTTAAATTCCGATTTTTGTACATTTAAAGACCCTCGAACCATCTTTCCACGAAAAAGAGACCAAGCGAGTTCCCAAGCGGTTGTATCTAGACTATCATATTGAAATAAACACGGATAAAACTGTGTTTACATCGCCGTAATTTACCAAAATAATTGCTCTATTTCGTGTGACATTTCCACATAATGTCAGACATTTAATTTTCTGCGCGTTCCGAATACATTTCACCTTATCGTGACCGTGCCCTTGGTCGGGAAACCAGCCGACAAAGAAGTACCTAGGCGAGCACCTGAATATAATAACATTGGCTCGTTTAAAATATGATCTTTCGCTGAGACAGGACTGCACACTGAACCACAACGTTATCATATTATAGTCTCCAGTGTTATATTTCATCTTCACAACCGCGAGAGGAGGTCGTTGTTGAAAGTAATGTGGGTTGGTTGTAACAGATGCCGCCATAACTTATAGAAATAACAGTCTTCAATTTGTACCGCGTTGATTCGTTAACAGATGTCGTTCTGTCCCGATCATCTCTATGTATAAATCATCGTAATGATGTACAATTTGTATAACACTATTTTCGCAGAACTTGTGACCTAAGGGTTTAAACTCGACTTTTAGTCTTAGACTAGCATTTAAAAAAAAAATTGTAAACATTTAATATTTTGTTTAGTCTCAATTGTTCGTCCAAATTTTACAATTTTTGTTATAAATATTTAACTCACTTTCCGAACAACGATCGTTAACTAATCATAATCATTAATTTATTTAAGTGAATTAGTTTTATTTTCAAAAAAATATTTAAAAAGTAAATAAAAATAAAAATAAATTTACACTGTACACGCTGGAGACATCTATCGGTTTGTATAAAAGTGACTTATGTATTTTGAGGTTAGTAGTATCCAAAGTAGCATTTGGAAAAAAGCATTTCTTCGACACAATTCGAATTCATTTCAAGACTTAATGTGATGACTCCTCTCGTAACTTTCTACCCCGTTTTCCCCTAGACATAATAGTAGATATGAACTATAATTTTAATATTCATTACAATTATCTGTTTAACATCATCAATATGTCTTCAATCGTTGTACAGAACATCTGAAACTTCAGGGACGGTATGGTACATAATGGAAGAAGTTATTTTGAGCATAAATGTCTACGTACCTTATAATGAGTGTGTTAATGATTCAGTATTTTTATTTTAGGTATTTACTGAAATGTGGAAGTTCAGAAAGGAAGAAGCAGATATCTAACTCGATAGATCGACCAGATGAAAGACGCTGCCGGCTCTCTCGTTGCAACGGTTATCCCAACTGGAGGCTGCAAAGAAGGGTGGAAAAAAATAGTCAAAGATATTAATTAACATGTCAGAACCTGGGAGTCAACCTCAGCAGTGAACGACCTGGTTGAAAAAAAATCTTAAATATTTGTCTCAAATCTTAAAAATATGAATGTGTAATAATAAACACGCTTTTATTAAAAAAATGACTAAAAAGGAGAAAAAAATTAACAGTCACAATACATGTGTATTTCAGTAAAATCAAAAGCGTAGGGCAGATACTAATAATTTGTGGTATGTGTTAAAAATAACTAAGTAGACCTCCTTCCATTTAAAAAAGACAATCGAATTAGTATGAGGGGAAAAAAATTGAAGTTGAAAATCCGAAAACTTATCGAAAATAGATGCCTAAGGTTGGCTTCATTTTTCTCTAACATTATCGGGAGTTTTCGGTTTTTTTGGGTACCACACAATATCTACAAAACTTTTTTTATAAAAAAAACGATTGAACGCGAATGTGCTGTTACGTGTTAAACGTCGGATTGACATAAGAATTGATGCTTGACGTCACTTGCGAAAATAAGCGTTTTGGTGGGAGTCTAAAATGACGTTTATCAAAATCGTTTTTTGAAGTTAATATACATATTAAAAAAAATCTTTTTCATAGATGTATTTTCTAAACCAAAATTAAGATTTTTCTAAAACAATTTTTATTAATCAATTAAAAAAGACATACAGAAAAAATCAAATTGACGAAAAAATATTTAAATGCCACCGGGACTCGAACCACGGACCTCACATACTATCCGGGAATGGCGCGTTATCCAATTTCACCATGGCACTCTGATAAGTTAACGAAAATTTTTCAACCTTATATGTAGTCCCTTTTTAATTGATAAACATTTTTAATTCCATTTTTAAAGCAATCCACTTTTAATAATGCAATAGTCACGAATACCTTCGCGTATCTACCGCTAGAGGACGCCAGAAATTAATTAATTTAATTTTAATTTTTGGAAACATTCGATACAACACATATATATTAAAGGAAACACATTCTTATTGTGAAGTTGCAATTTCAGAACAAAGTTCTGTGAATTATTAAACATTTTTTATTAATCAATTAGAAAAAAAATACAGAAAAAATCAAATTAACGAAAAACTATTTAAATGCCACCGGTATTTTTCACCGGCCACCGATATGTGTATATCAGCGTAGTTCATACAAAGTATGTTAGTTATGTTATTATAATTAAAGTAATGTATAAATAACATAATTTATGTTTTACACTCAATTTAATGATCTCTAATCATGGTTTAATCCATCAGTTATATATATAATACATTATAATCAGTAATATACATAATAACTGAAAAGTTGCCAATAAGATAACTAACTGTTTAACAATTATTTCAATCAAAAAAGCCACAAAACAACATTGTTACATTCCTTCAGTGTTGCAAGCCGGAAAATGGTCAGATCTAGTTTTTGTTCATATTGCACAAATGTATATTAAAAAAACAACCAGTTTCTGAAGTGCACTTTAACTGCTGAGGAGTCATAAACCAGCCAACTGGATATTTCGATTAATTAATGGTTTGTCCAACATTCTATCGGGAAATTATGTATATGGGAGTGCTCCAAATAGATTTTATTACATATCGATCGACAAAATAATCCTTTATATAAATATATAAGAACGTCCGACAACTTTTTATGAAATATCAACAGATATTAAAATATCATTGCATTTTGTTAGTGGGGTATAATTTTCATTATTCATTTATGTCTTTTAAGGTATTGGAGCGGGAAAATAATTCTCAGCGGGGACCATTATTTGAATTACTCTTATAATAATATTTATTATACAGAATGTAACAAAGCTAGTCCACAATACCTAACAGATGGATTCTTGCTATGATTATGAGTCGAAAATCTCCAAGCAATCATGATTTAATTAATATCAATAGTTATCAAGATGTGCGAAATATTTATTTTTTCAATTTTCTGACTTATATTTTGCAAAATGTTGAATTATCATTGCAGTAACGTATATCGATTATGAAAAAATCGTTCACTTTAAAATAAGTCAAATAAAATGATAAAAAAACCTTTCAGAAATTGAAAAAATATTATTTTGCAAGTTACAAAACTTTTTGCAAAAAATAAGTCACAAATATTGAAAAAAATTCAAACTTTGATATTACATATCTCCATTACTGCTGATCATGATCATGGTTGATCATAGTCATAAAATTTTTCATAGTTACTTGAACATTTTCGATTCATAATCAAGGCAGGAATCCACTTGTTAAGTTTTGTGGACCAGCTCTTTTACACCCTGTATATATTTCTTAAATATAAGCCACTATATTTGTGGGGTATAAAAGCAAAGGCAGCAATATCCAAAAAATTAAAAATGTTTTGAATGCAGTCACGGGGATTATTAATTTAAAATGTAGTGAATTTCATGTATCTATCTCTTCCAAAATAATGTCTCCTGTAAATTTATAGGTATTCCTGCTTTTGCTTTTATACCCAACATATAAAACATAGTTTTTGTCATTTTTTTAATTCTAGAAGAGTGTTGGATGCTGTCATATCCAGTTTAAATGTAATCCTTCAATTTGAACGCATACATAGAATTAAATACGCGTCCAAAATTATTATTCAAACAGACGAGAAAACAGGCTTATATTATTAGTAAAACCATAAATTATTTATCCAAAGTCGTTAATTATATATTTAATGTGATCCAAATAGCTAGTGTAGGCCGGGACCGAGTCGCCCAACATTAGGTAAGGTTCTTTTTTTTGGTATTTCCAAACTCCTTAATCTTTTACCAGTTGGCCTTAAAATAATAATTAATCTGCGCACATAATACTTCCCGGTGGCTTCGTGAGGAGTCATCATTCAAAAATGTCAATTGTCACAGCAGAATATTCTGACAACACTAAACACAGTGGTTAAGACCTAGTAATTTAGTGGTCGAAGGTTTTAATCTCAATCCAGACAGCAAGCTTAAATTTTATTTTTTTAAATAAAAATGCGAATACGGAATACGTCTCGCATCAATATTTTTACTATTTTCAAACTAACCTTGATGCTTGCGCTATGAAAATAGGACATAAAATGAAAATGATAACTGATGAAAGCTTGCTGGTGTCCTGGAATGGGACTCGAACCACTGGTCACCAGATCACCAGGCGAGAGAGAGCATGACCACTACACCAACAAGCTACTCTTATTATTTGTCTTATTATTCATTGCACAGGCGTTCAGCTTAGTTTGAAAATATTAAGAATATTTATATGACACGTGTTCCGTATACGCGTCTCTGTTTTTGTAAAGAAAAAAGTATTAACCGAAAGTTTGTTTGTCTACAGCTCTTACCACCGCCAGACTTACATTATAGTATCAAACCTGAAATATTTTCTGTACATGTACACTAGAGTAGATAAGAAAATTTGGATATTATGACATCAGAGTTCGGAGGTTTTTGTCAGTTATCAGGTAATACAGGTACAAAAAATTAGTAAGTAAAACGTAAAAATAACATATATATTAAAGAAAACACATTATTATTGTGAAATTGCAAATTCAGAACGAACTTCTGTGAATTATTAAACATATTTTTATTAATCAATTAGAAAAGACATGCAGAAAAATCAAATGAACGAAAAAATATTTTAGCTGCTACCGGGTTTCCAACCAACGGACCTTCATTCTATCCGGGGATGGATCCTTCATTCTATATCGGGCGCGTTATCCAATTTAACTACGGCAGCTACTGTATTTATTATTATTTATCATTACCCCGGAAAGGAGGTGACCTGGGTTCAAATCCCAGTAGTAGCGTAATATTTTTTCGTGAATTAGATTTTCCTGTATGTCTTTCTAATTGATTAATTAATTTGGTTTTATCTATCTGTTATCTGTCAAAATACCCCGAACTCAAATGTCATAATAATAATATCCAAACCTTTTTACCTACTTTAGTGAACATGTACCTATACCAAAGTAGGTAAAAGTACACATTTTAAATAGATGGTCAGGCTTATCTTTCTATCCTTCTTTTTGTTTTTTATTATTATAATTGTTATTTCACTTTATCTAAATTTGTTTGAAACGTTAGTCCGTAATTTTTTAAGTCGTAGTTTATTATTAGGTCTACCATACTTTTTTACAAATAATATTGTTTGTATCTTAGAATACAGTATTTTAAATGAAAAAATACCTAATAGTGTTTTTAGTTTAATACATGTGCCTTCCATGTAATTTGTCCATACTCTTTTTTCCATACATTTCTAATAGTTTTTGTTTATTTTTTCTTTATCTTTCCTTATTACAAGCAATTTTATTCTTCTTTATGTTGTGCTTAAGATTCATCTCAATGAAAAATAACTTGCACATTTTCATTGAATCCTTACCAAGCACTGAGTCACCAGGCTACATTTGCTCACATTAGTGCACCATTATGCGTTCTTATCGAATATTGTTTCGACAAAACATTCCAGAACAAGCCGGTGTACTCAAAAAGGATCTAGAACCATATAGAATATTTCGAAATGTTCCCAATCAATCTAGCACTATATAGGAGACTCTGGAAATGTCTAGAAGGGCCGAGATGGATCTAATAATGTTCTAGAAATACAGGTGCACGGGCTTTGGGCGACAGATTATGCACATGATTTATACTAATTAACAGTAAAAAAATAACGTTATATATAAAGAAAACAGCACAATTTATATTTCAAAAATATTGTTAAATCCCACAAGTGGATTGATAGTAAAAAATTAATAAATAACAACAATTTCTTCAGCTCCAACGCCTAAACCACTGAAAGACATTAAGATAAGTTTTCAACACCAGAAAGGTCACAAACATGATAATAAAACACTCCTGCATAATAATTCTATCGCCAGGAACTTCTAAAATCCTTCTGGAGCAATTAACATTTTTCCGCTATGACTAACTTCACATTAAAGCGCGCCAACGCGTATTGGTCGCAATGCGTTCGCCACGTTTTTTTTTTACCAACATTGCTTTCCATGTTTCCAAGTATTTTCATAGCTCGAGGTGTGTTTTAATAGACGCATTATCAATGCCGCGATAATTGAAATATTATGCATGATGCTAAATTCCGGGTAATCCAATTGGCTTGCGTAAATGTAGCAGTTGCGGTCAACTTTGGCATTTGGGTCAGGTTTGCAACGTAACGCCAAGACGTATTTACATTTAAGACCATGACCATTATCACAACAGAGCGTCACCCACCTCTGCTTCCACGAAAGAAGGTCCATGGACATTTCGTCCGACGACAGATGGTCCACTCGAAAAAATATCCACGCGACATTATGTCTAACGACATAATGACAACAAAACCTTTTTTAGTAAAGAACTTCAAATAAATTATGGTGATAAAATCAACACCAACAAAACTGGTGTTTCAAAAAAAAATTTTTTAATATTAATGTGTAGAGATTTGATTCTCGACGTTTCTTCTTCCTGAGTTTCAATCCGTTTGCAGCAAAGCACATCTCCTTCTCCATTTCGTTCGGTCTCCGGCGATCCTCATCGGCTCTGTAGAAGGCACATTTCATATCTTGGCACACTTGCTCAAGATATTCACGGCGAGGGCGCCCTCTGGCAATCTTTTCCTCTACCATTAGTAGTTTCTCTGCTGCAGCAGGAGTTTGCCTTATCGCCGCGGCGGTCAAGGACGTACAATACGCTCTTGACTGCCGCGGTGATAGGACACATTCCCGAAGACGTTGCTTAGCAGTCACATACAATATTCCGCGGCGAACCGCGCGGAATATTGTATGTGCCTAGAATAAACACGCGTGCGGACAATCCGTCAAATGTGGCGCGTTCCATTTTAAACCATGAGACGCGACGTCACCGATTTTACGTTGACGTGAGTTCGTTCGTAAGTTCGACGTCCTCGTAAAGAATGCGAGGAACTTTGGATGCTTCAGACAGTTCACTCGTGTGTGGGTGACTTGCTGGGAAATTCTGAGGGGATCTAGTTAATTTTATGTTCTGTTCATGTTGCGTTAATATGTTGCTCTTGCACTGAGTGATTATCCGCCGGTCTTGTGCCTTCCTAGTCGGATATCACATTGTGTTTTCTCTTTGAGTTGTTTTTTTTTCCCAACTACGGGGTTGTCAGTCTGACTTCGTCTTCTTTAAATATGTGTCAATGTTTTATTCTTTACACTGTTTCTTTGCTTTGATTGCTTTTACTTCTTTTTTTTCTTAGGTTTTTTTTAATACGTATCTGTTTATGGTGACATATCTGCTATTGTTATGTGTATATTAAGTTTATTGCTAATAAAGACGTATCTATAGGTTGGGACAGTGAATGGCTTTGATCTAGCGGCCGTGCCGCTTCGCAATGGTTTATACGACCGGTGCGGAGCAGCACGGTCCTGCTTGTTAGTAGAAAAAAAATGTCAACCTGGAGACGATTGAGTAGGACCGATATGGAAGCTTTTGTTCTTAGAACGGTCCTGGGGAAGCGGTGGGTACCATTCATTGACGTAAGTTCCGCGGGCGGACAACCGAAGCGAGCGACCAATGATCCGCGTAGTGTGTTCGATAAGCGCATATTGTATGGAAAGAAATGTATCGGCGCTCCGCGGCGTCAAAGACGCGACGGAAGATACGCCTAGTGTGGCGCCAGCCTTTAAAATGTCATATTTTTGTACACCTATAGTTCTACCACGTACCAAAAAATCACCTTTGTGTAAGTTTCCACTACTGTTTTACAAAGAATGATTATAGATTTGCAATTGTTACATTTTTCCTTAAATTGATAAGAAATATAAAAACGTTTGGCGGGATAGGTGTGATATGTAGTGTTCTGATGAGGAAGAACACGTCCATCTGTTCAGAAACATAACTTGTTCTTATATTATCTACCTTGGTATTAATTTACTTATTTACACTATTTTTGTTCATATATGTATATATTTTTTATGTAAGTACTCTTAACTCTAATTTATTTTAGTTTACTTAATTTTTTTTTATTATTCTAATAACGCAACCATGAAATTAGATATTTGAATGGATTCTCAATGAATGCAATAGCTATTTAACTCAGAACACGTATTTTCATGTACCTAGCGAGGTAGGTAACGATAAAGGCCTGCATACAAAAAATGTCATATTGTATTTATTGCTATCTTATTCTTAAACTCTGCAAATATTTTAACCATTAATTATATTATGATGCAAGCTGTTATAAAAGTTATTTAGCTAATAAACGCCGATTTATCGGCACTGAAACTGAAAAATGGTGAGGTGTGTCAGCAGTGCCACGATAGGTAGATAGAAATCGCAGCGGGTCTCGATCCCCACAAAACAATAAAGATATTTTGTCATGTTGATATGCTAAAGTAGTGCTTACAGTAGGTACTATTTGAATTATGAGAACAAAAATTCTTTATGTGCATATTTAGGAATGGATAGTCTTTCGCTCTACGAGACATCTATTCTTCCTTTTTCAAAAAGCTCTAAACTTTATATTATGCAATGAGTAGTGTCTATGGAATGTGTGAAGAGAGCGAGCGAGAGAGAAAACGTGAAAGTGCGTGGAAGGCTAGCGGTTTCTTGCGAAGAGAAAAAAAACACGTTCACCAGTTTCAAGACTACAAAGTGTACACTATATTTGTAGTAAAAACTACATGAAGTGAAGTGATTGTAATACTACGAAATTGTAGTACTAATGAAGTAATTGTAGTATTAATGAAGTGAAGTGATGAAATGAAGTAATTGTACTACAAAATTATAGCACTAGTAAAGTAATTATTTTTCCCAAATAAAATGTTTGGTGACTAAAAAAAAAGGTCGCCGGAAAAGATATATGAATATATCGAAATATTTCAACGGGAAAAATATATAAGACAAATGCCGATATTTTCTCCAAAGTAACATTTTGCGACCTTTCTTCATTCAGTTTTTCAAACCAAAATTTTTCAAACCATGGGGGGGATTGTTTCAGTTTCCAGAGATTTCTTTGATCACTCCCAAAAATTTTTCAAACCATGGGGGGGGGTTGTTTCGATTATCTACGAAAATTTCACATAAAAATGTACTATTTGAAGTATGTGCTCGTACTTTCGATAACTACTGAGAAGTGTGTGTACTTTGTAGTATACGCTTTGAAATGAAGTGTACTATTTGAAGTATATACTTTCAATAACTTTGAGGTGTGTGTAGTTTGTAGTGTGCACTACACTTCAAAAGGTGTGAAGTGTACACTTCAATGTAATGTAGTACTACCTTGTAGTAGTGAGTACAGAGCGGACCCATCACTAGTGTGCGCCAGACTGAGCCACAGGGTGATACGGCTCGCGTGCCGAGTATCTGTCTTATATTGTATAACGTCATATGAATAAAGCTGTAACTCTACCACCGAGTTTCATTGGAGATTATTCCCGCAGCCAGACACGATATTACATCGATACCACCAGGCAAGAATATAACATAACCGCAGCCGGTTATAAGATAACACAATGAATTACAAGCTCTGAGTAATACACGCTAGGTGATACCATTATAAATGAAGTGAAATTTTTCACATGTAATTATACGTGTATGTAATTACAGATTACGCACACTATTAAATGCAAAATTAACTTATTTAATTATATACACAACTTTGATTGAAAAACGTGACTTTATGATTCGAGGATGCAAAATTTGTTTTTCTTCTGTATGAGAGTGGTTATTCTTCAAACTAGCTTAGAGATAATCTGTAGGTAGGTATTTAAAAAAATCGCATTGATATTTATTGATGTTATACTTCTTTGGCGGGCTACGTGTAGGGAGATGATGCCCACTCGTCCAGAGGCATGTTCTCGTGTTGGCATGTGACGCGTATTATGTGAGTGTCGCATGGTTTGTGTGAGATAAATCAACAGAGGCAGGGTTAGTGGATACAGGGTGCAAATGATACTCACAGTAAACTGTGGTATTTATTGGTAACAATTTACAGATGTGGTGTTGAGCACAGAAATATCACTTGTTATTGGTACGACGGCCGACGACGGAGTGGTTGTACCTATTAGTTACCGGATCGGTTAGCCGCATCGAACCTCTGATAGGTAAATCGTAAATGTTTATGTTTATGTTGATTTATATAGCGCCGTTTTTGCGTAAGAGACGCTTCAAGGGCGCTTTACAGGTGCGACATCCCGAAAAAATGAGTTTTTAGGCTATTCTTGAAGAGTTCTTAGTTCTCCATAGATCGCAACACTGGAAGCAGCTGATTCCACATGGCTGGGCCCGCAAAGCTGAAAGCACGTTCCGCAAACTTGGTGGCTCCAGGTCTCCTTGGTACTACCAGCTTGCAGGTGCCTCCAATTTAGCTGATCGCAGTGCGAGCCGCCTTCCAGTGATATTGTCTGGGATACAGAGGTCGATCAAATATATTTTTGCTTTTCTTTGAAGACTTTTGTACACCATCAGAGAGAGATTGAAATTTATCCGCTCCGAAGGCGAAGCCAATGTAGCTGCTTCAGCATTGAGGATATTCGCGAGAACTTTGATGCCTTAACTTTAATACCTAAGCCTATAAAATAATATTTTCTATTCAAAATTGATTGAGGGAGACTCCCCGAAGTTTTGCTACTACCTACGATACACGCTATACAAGGTTATTTGTAAAACATTATAACCTCGCAGGACTATACTCCTGCCTTATCATGACCTAATATCAATAGTTATTGAGATATGTGACATCAAAGTTTGCATTTTTTTTTTCAATATTTCTGACTTATTTTTTGTAAAACGTTGGACTATTATTACAGTAACTAATATCAAATACGAAAAATTCATTTGTTTCAATACAAGTTAAATAAAATGATTAAAACCCTAAAAAAATCCAATTGGAATGTTTTCCAATTGGAATTCGAAGGTTTTTATTTTTTTATTTGACTTGTATTAAAGGGAATGAATTTTTAATATTCAATATGTGTTACTATGATGATAGTCCAACGTTTTACAAAAAATAATTCAGAAATATTGAAAAAAAATGCACACTTTGATATCGCATATCTCCTTAACTATTGATATTAGGTCATGATAGCTTGAGCATTTTCGACTCATAATCAAGGGAGGAATATAGTCCTGCGAGGTTATTAATGTTTTCCAAATAACCCTGTATTACAGAATTTAAAAACATCGGGATTGGGCCGCGAAGCCGCTAGGGGCGAAGCTCCTCTTTCGAGAATTGCCTCGCTGGACTTCAATTTAAATGACGCCGCAGTATTTGCGGGCAAAATAACTAATTTAGTACCATTTGGCTGGTAACCTCGCATCACTTATGTCCGCGCACCTGTGTGGGTGAGCCTTACGGACGTCTTTCGAACACCCATGAAATAAAATTCGAGATGGGTGCGGTAGGCGCCTTGCGGCAGGAAACTTGATCGGCAAAGTCGCCATCGCTTATTATCGGCATCTGTGTCTGCTCTTCAGGGTTATCGTGCCGCTGCGTCTGCCATCTTGCTGATGCCCGAGATGTGATCGGAAACGCTGAGCAAGGCTGCTTTTCAAATTATAATTGGGAACATATCGAAAAAGATCTAAAAAATTATTTTAATTAGTTTGAATTATCTACGGTAGGTGTCTTTGCAACAACCACCTTCCCTACAGGCCGTAATGTTTGCAAGAAGGTAAATGTTTATTAAAACTAAAAAAAACTGGTTTCAATACAACAAAAGACCTACGTGACATAAGATAAACGAAATAATAATGAAAAGGCTTTAAATAAATTATTGGATTGATAATATGGTAACGAAATCATCAATAAATAATTAATCATTTTTTCAATTCGGTTCGAACCTCACTCCAGACTAGCAAGTTAGTCCTATTTTCGTAGCACAAGCGTTTAGCTTAGTTTGAAAATAGTAAGAATATTGATGTGACACGTATTCCGTGTTCACATCTCTATATTAAAAAAAAAAAAATAATTGATTCAGAAACATTGTAGATTGACATTTTTAAAAAATATTGATTATATTATTTGTATATATAACTACTTATATTATTTGATTAATTACACCAACATGTTTCGGAAATACCTTTCCATCGTCAGGGTGTGCATAACTATAACTTTCCTGACGATGGAAAGATATTTCCGAAAAATGTTGATGTAATTAATCAAATAATATAAGTAGATATATACAAATAATACAATCAATATTTTTTTAATAATTAATCATTCGCAAATTAAGAAAAAAGCCGATTAAATCAATGGAATAAAATATAAAATTTGACCTTTCGCAAATTCTGTCTCTTAAAGTGCAGTATATTTAATTATCCTAGGAAACAAAGGGGCTAGTACCTTTTATAAAAGCACATACCTACTGTCTTTTTTGCTTAGCCTCAACCAATATGTATTTTTTGTTATTATTTCCCAAACGTTATATGACGGGTATAAAAGCAAAGATAGCAATATCCAAAAATTCCAAAATTATATTTCTTATAAATTTATAGGCGATATTTCCTATAAAAATACGAATTCAGTACATTTTATATTATTAACCCTTGATGACACTATTTTTTTTTTATATTCTGCTACATATGCAATTTAATCCTTTAGTGATGTGTTCACTTTTAAGAATTTGTGAAAGAGTACATTCAAATATTACGTCACCATTGTCAATTCATTAAATCTTTTAAGGGTATACAGCACCTAGGGAGCCTGAAATTTAATTAGATATTAGATTTTTTACAAAGATGTGATTACTTATTTACTTTTTTTAATCGGAAAATTTTTGAAAAAAAATGACCGCATCATATCCATTCCTGTGAAGCCCCTCCGCCGTGACTGAAATGCAACTTTCCTCTATGCGTACAGAAAAGAAGGTCATGTACTTATGTATTTAGAAATGAAATATCTAATAAATACACAGTGTGTCCGATGAGTGTCCGGTGACGGGTTTCGGAGCCTTTTCTAGCATAAAATGTGATCTTCGACAAAAGACTTTCCATATATGTCAAAAAAATCTGGGTTATTTTTCGTAATTTAAAAAAAATAATAATAATAATTTCGTGAAATACTTAACGTAATATCGAACCTAATTGTTTTATCTTTCAAATGAGACCTCTTTGATATTAATAGAACCTCTACATGGGGAGATATTAATAAATTGGCACACCACTTCCATTTTATTATGGTTGGAGAAAAATGACATATAAGAGGCGATTTGTCTTGAAATTGATCATATTTTAAGCTATTAAACACCGACATTAATATTAAGCTCCGACACCGGTCACCGGACACACTGTATATGATAGATTTTTATAAGTTATTTTTTATATGGGAAGTAGGTATGAAAGTCTTACTACAGCAAATTTCAATAAATCGGAAGTAAGTTTAATAATTGTAATCCCAATTACAATAATTTCGTTGTCTGTCTGTCCGTCCGTCTGTTTGTCTGTTCCCGTAACTTCGTGTAACGTCCGTAACTTTTTATAGTAAAATTTTTTACGAAAAAAAAAATTTTTAGAACAACTTTTGAAAAAAAAAATTTCGATTTTTTATTTTAAATAAAATGAATAAATACTTATTCCTTAGGAACCGACATGTAAAAATACTATCATTTTTGACGGGCCTAGTAATACAATCAAAGTTCCCACTTGGTTTTTCCAAATATCGATTCAAATTAAATTCGTATTCGATTCGGATTGCCAGCAATTAAGGGTTAAGTCAATTGATCAGAAAAAAAATAGCCTCTTACGTAACCCTAACGAATTCAAGTCACTCATTCATTAATCAAAACTTAAATCTTAAGCTTCTTGCTTGACATACGTGTTCTCTGTGTAATCTCTTAAATGTCCCACCTTGTTTTATTTAGCTGCAATATTCGATACTGATAGTATTAGCGATTCCAAGGTTTTTCGCGCCTCCATTTTTGGCGTTTAAGTATGTCGACGCTCCGTAACATTGGCTGGCTGTTCGTAATTGGAACGTAATGTTCACGCCGGTAGGAACTGATCGACAAATAAGACCGATGTGTCAACACCACCCGAGTGTGGCAACACTGCAAAAAGACTGTTCCATATTCAAAACCCTGGATAGTTATTTACGAATGCTGAACCATAATAATGGAGTGAATAATACCTAATAGGCACGATGATAGATTTTGAAATAACCTTCTATATTGTAGGTACACGTCTACTATTTCTGAAAATAACATAATTCAGTAATGAACTAAGTTTTTACGCAAATAATTGCATTTTCATCTATCTATTTTTAATTTCGTGCGAAAACGCCCGCAGGTGTCATGGCGTCTAGGTGACGTCAAGTCTAAGTAAACATTGCATTGTATCTAAGACAACAGTTCAAGAGACACGGTGATGGTTACTTAGGCGTGACATCATTCGCTCTGATCGGTGTTTCAGTTAAAATGGCCGAAAAAAATGTTTCAGTTAAAATGAAAATCTTACAAATCGCAATTAAATTATTTTTTTAGAATGCTTCCAAATATTTTCTTCTCTAAAATTACTAATTCTTTCATTTTTTAATGCTGTCATCATGCCTATTCTGATACTTTGTGTAATTTCTAGGATCAAGACACGAACTAACATAAATTCCTTGTCCAGAAAAATTACTGTGAGCTTGTAAATTTTAAAACAATATTATGAAAAGACTAAACTAAATAATCTTTAACAAAAGTAATAAATATATCTGGTGGTTCGAGCCCCATTCTAACTCACTATCACATTAGTCCTGTTTTCATAGTACAAGCTTTTTAAAATAATAAGAATATTGATGCGACATGTATTCCGTGTTCGCAACTCTATTGAAAAAATAATAATAAGTCGCGTTTTATTACATGAATATATTTATACTTAAGACTCGGTTTGAAACAAATTTATAATCGTAAAAATTGCAACAAAAATTTATTGTAAAAAATATGTCTTGTCTGCTAGAGGATTTGGTTATGCAAGAATATATACTTTAACTAAAGTATCAATGTGGCTTAGGCCCGAATACAGATATTATTATTTAAAAATATTATTTTAAAATTCCACAAGTTGTAAGAGCTGATGGTAAATAAATAAATATAAACGCCATATATAATATGGCGTTAATAAATGTTGCAATCGTTCGAGGGCGGAGTCACCACCAATGTCTATTATGGCTTCCCATTTGCTTGGAAGATGGTCGGTCACATCTTTAATCTACCAGTGCGTTACCCTACAAAAGTTCTTACGTACCTATCTAAAGAGAAATATTTCAGTACCGCAAATTCTTATTTCAAATAAATCTGTTGTCTTTTATTCGACCATCTGTCATCCTCGGTTTAGAATGACAACACATTTTAACGTCCTCAAACAATCAGTGAAATTTCCAGTGAAAACGATACACAATAAACATGCCGGCTATCACGGGAGTCAACTATGTCTTGAACATCTACATCCACAACATAAAGGTGCAGAAGCACGTTTGCTGCATCGACGAGAATCACGAAACGTGCGTGAGTTTCAAATTATTCGAAGAAATAGCGTTCGAAGTCTGCCAGCCGAACGACCCGAGACAGTCGAACGCGTGCGCGTGCGTCATCAGGTTTGAGAAGGGCAAGACTTGCTTGTTTAACATGACCGCAGCCATGGCGAAGAACGCCAATAACACCAAGCTCCTCATGGAAGTGTACCAGAAGATGTCCTGCGCCTGTCTACCTTCGAAACTCGAACTGGGAACGCTGGAGATAGACCTGGAAGAGCAGTTTACCAGGGTTAATGCGGGAGAAGCAGTCAAGCCGATAAAGGGGTACTATTCAGTGAAGAATAAAGAAAATGACGAGGTTGCCGTGATAGACATAATGTTCAGGTTATCCAAGCTAAACGATATTAATCTGAACGACTTCACCATGAGCGAAGGTAGCAGCAACTTCACTGTCAAGGGAAACGACGATCCTAATTCTTACATGTTCAGGAGGGCCAACACACAGAGGCCCCCTCAGAACAGCTGCGACCCGGCCAAGATGGTGCGAGACGTTGGAGAGGTTTGCTGCAGTCACGAGATGAGTCACGGTCCTTGCTGCGATGGCGGTGGCGGAGGTTCTGGTGCGCAGCCTGTAGAGATGGGCGGAGGCTGTGGAGGCGGTGGGCTGGGCGGGTACGGGGGAGGGTTTGGGCTGGGTGGGCACGCTGGAGGGATACAGCCCCAAGTGGACACAGACGTAGGGTGCGGATGTTATGGTGAGCTTTATTAGTCTTCTCGTGAAAACTGTGTCTGGTCGTGTGTCTTCTTAAAAAATTATAATACAATCTCTTCTGTCTTAACTCATACAACAAGTGAGTTATGCACATCATTACAATTATTACTGAAATGTGGAAGCATGATAACATTAATTTTAAGATGGAAAAGTTTAGAGGTAGAATAGGGGAACTATCTTTTCTTCAGAATACTTGAGTGCAACTGAGGAAAGCTACTGCTGACGGCGTTTTACATTCAATTTAATGCGCATAATGTAAGGGCTTGTGGGAATGGGATTGCCTGGGAAGGTGAGTTAGGGTGCTTATGTTTTACGCATGATCGTTAAGAGTAAATATACAAAATTAGGTTTAGAGCTTTGGGTGTAGGATTGTATAAAGAAAGACAGAAATATATTACATTTACGGTTTAAATCTACATTTTTTATGATTTTTTTAAGTTATAAAAAAATTAACTTAAACCGCTACTGATTAGTAAAGATCCGTACGTATTTAACTACAAATCATTCATTTAAATTATATTTTTACATTTTGAATTAAACTACTTAACCAGGCTATAAAGATCGACCATTACTTATTTTCTCCTGTGTTTCATTTCTTGTGTATATTATTATAATCAAGTTTGTACATGATATAATTATTATCAAACCCTATATCATTTTTTAAAAATAAATAAATTGGATGTAGTTTTGAAATGAGTTATATATGGGTTTAGCCATAGTTTTTTGTAAATTCAATATTATTCTAAACCACATCACAGCCACCGCCGTTAAATTAACTCAAAAAACGCTCATAACTTGTTTTTATCATTCTTAAATATTAATTAAATAAGCACCCAAGGTAATTAAATACTTTTTTATACAAGTGAAAATTTAAAACAGAAATGACAACTAATTTAACAAATAAGCAAGCGTACGTATACTTAAATGTTATAGTCAAATTTTATATAATAAATCTAAGTCACATAGTATAAACAAGCTATCATTTAATAATGTCACTCATATTTGATATAATATATCCAAACTATGTAGAACAAAATAAGTACTGTTTCTCATTCTTCATTTCAACATTATGTAGAAAAAATCTAATCTGTTAAATGCATCATATCTTCATAATTAAAGGTTTTTTTCTTAAAATACATTAAAATAATTTTAAAAAATCCCGACAATGAGCCTTATGTAAAAAATATGCAATTATGAATTTAATATCGACGAATAAGATTTTTGTAGATTCAAGTTTTTAGAAGCATTATTTTCTCAATTCCTTGTTTTTGGGTTGGACGCTTTCAGCATAACTACGTCCAATTGAGATACAAACATAGAAAACGTGTCACACCAACATCTTTACTATTTTCTAAAACTCGTACCTGAAACGAGAAATGAACCCCGATAAGAACCACAAGCTTCTCATAATCCTACTACTTTTAAGTAGTAGTAAAGTTTCCACCATTGTATACGAGAATTAAGACAGTGCAGAAAAAGTTTCTACGTATTTTGTCGTACAAAGCTGGTCAACACAATAACCTTCACAGCTACGAAGATCGACTTGTCTTTTCCAAGATGCACAAACTTGAGTCCCGACGGAAAATATCCGATCTCGTTGTGCTACACAAGATTCTCAGCGGAGCTATTGATTCTCTTTTTCTATCTGACATAAATTTGCATGTTAAACCCCATATAAGAAACCCGGAGTTCTTTAGAATAAGCCAGCACACTAATACTGTCGTTTACTTTTCTCCCATCACAAGATTGTGTCGCACATATAATATGTATTGTGCTGACCCTAACATTGATGCTGATATTCTTGCAGATACCTTATCATCGTTCAAAAACTCCCTCATATACAACATCCATTTTCTAAACGATAATCTGAACTTATACATCCATTATTTATTAAATAAGTACTCATCAAACACTAAATATACAAACACATAAATGTACATGTAAAATATGTAAATATAAATATATAAAAATGTTACTAGAGCGTGCCAAAGACACTTGTAATTGAGATAATGGGCATAGCCTTCATTTCTAATGTTTTATTGTTAAAGTATAATGTACCTATTATCCTGTTAGTGTCTTTAATAAATATTTTTTTAAATTAAAAAATTATTCAGGGTGTTTATTAGAGTTATGCAACTACAAAATGAAATAAAACTTAAAAATAGTGGTACTGGCTTTATTGGAAAGATAATTATGTGCTATTAGTGTTTAAATAGAGGTTGTTGTTTTTTTTAAGGTTTGTTTTTCAAATCGGCTGCACTTCCCTGATTTATTCTCTGCTTAGTTTGCAATTTCATTATGAATAGACATATGTGTTTTATTCAATTAAACCTCTTAAAAAATCATTTAAGCCATTATTTACTCCAACATGCTCTAAAGTATTGTATACGTATTTCAGTAAAACCCAAGGAAATTAATCCAGACTACGAAGAAATCGCAGCGACGCTCAACGGAAATCAAATTAAAATAAGGGTTCCCAAATCCATGCGAGGCTCTCCGTCCCTCCTGACCTGCAACCAGGCCGGAGACAGCACAGCAGCGGGGACCGCGGAGAGAACCATGGTCTTCGGGGAAAACGAGGTGGTCCTGAGCATGAAGCAAGGCGGCCAGGGGGGGCAGGGCATAGGGCAGGGAGAACAAGGCTCGACAGAAGATAAACCAGGCGGGTTCACCACCCAATTCTCCACGAGGGGGGATCCTAACGCGG
>JADDOH010002145.1:0-47431 GCA_016648135.1 Agrypnia vestita
ATTGAAATCTACATGTTTCATATTAATTAAATGAAGGCGCGAATTCTAAACGAAACACTAACATTGCTCAAAAACGGGACCCTATATTTATATATGCTTAAAATGAAACGCGAATTCCCGAACGATAGCATTTTATATAACTAAATGTAACGAAATCTTATATAGTTATAAATAAGAAGACCCGGCCCCAGGCGGTTTTTATATATTTTCAATATAACGAGGCCCTATAACATCTTTATAAGTATAATACAACCCCGGTCTAACGAAACAATGTACTAGAAGTTTTTATATGTTTGAATACATGATATAAGTTTTTTTTTTTTATACACGTTTTTATACGCGAGATTTACGTCTTCGTACAGTACGAAGTACCCCAAATTATACAATCGCGAAGTTTACATCACTCCTAATGTATAACCAGAACTAATTGAAACATTTTTCATAGTTTGAGTCCGCGAGGCAAATATCTTTCATAAAATATAAAATAACCAGAATCAAATTAAACATATTTTTTTACCTTATAGACTTTCCCCAACGCGCGTAATAATCCCGGCCACATGAAACGTTTTTATATGTTTTAATAGCGCGGGACCTATGTTTTCCTATATAATATAAGATAACCCGGGCCGAACGGAAGCAATTTTATATACTTTATAAAATAATGAAACTTGTACTTCTGTAAATCCGTAAATAAACCCCGACCCCCACGAGATTATTTTATATAATTTTTTAGAATAATGAAATTTCATACATCTGTAAAATTGTAAATAAGTCCCGACTCTCACGAAATTACTCTATATAATTTTAAACGAAATGGACATCTAGATTATTATGGGCTGAACCTGATACCCCGCGAGATCAGCTATATATTTTTCACTAGACGTATTTTTAATCCCAGAATTTATTCGCTATAATTTTAACGGACTCTTACTATTAACCATAAACAAAAAAAATTATTAAAATAAACTAAATATTCTTTCGATAAATAAAATAAACCCGGTCTAATCGAAACATTTCATATAACGAAATATTATATGCCTTACAAATGTAAAAATTAAAATGAGACCTCGCGTATTTAGCAAAGATAGGTATTTTATAAGACTTATTTAAAATCGAATCTGTTAGTAACAACTCCTTAATCTTTTAACAGCTTCCCGCGTGATTAGCATAAAATAGGTATCTTTATAACGCACAGCTAGTTTCCAGAGATCCGCCAATACTATACTTAGTAAAACGAAAATTTAACTAAATTTGAACTCTACCGTTTCCTGAAATTCTGCGAATATTATTCTGTGAACCTAGTAAGACGACAAAAATAATTAACTTTATAGAACATAGTGATTTCCGAAGTTCCGATATGCCAGATTAATTACCTTTATAAAATAAAATCAATCCCGTACTCTGAGTTAAAACTCTTTTGACAGGACCTCGCGTATTTAGCATAAGATAGGTATTTTTACAAGATTTATTAACAATTTCCCGCGTGTTTAGCATAAAATAGGTATCTTTATAACGCACAGCTAGTTTCCGGAGATCTGCAAATATCAGTTCTATATATGCCGGACTAATCAACTTAATAAAGCGCAGTAATTTCCGAAGTTCTAATATGCCAAATTAATTACCCTTTATAAAATAAAATCAAACCCGTACCCCCCTTTTCTTTTAACGTGAGCAACCAACAATGTCGAAGAGTATATTTACCCGTACACAACTTTCACTTGAAATCAAACTATAATTTTCACTATATCCACTGGACACTCCAAGTCGACGGCAACTTTCACTCAAAAAAACAACCGACGCGGATTTCACGTCCCGTAGACGCTTCACACCAACTGCCCGATTTCTGCTGTGTCTTGACATTTTAAACCCCCCCTAGCAGCCAAAGGTCCTAAGTCGTGTGTTTCCAGGATTTTCAATATCCTACTTTCCTTGAAACCTAAATCTTTGTTCCTAAGATTCAATTTGGCAAAAAAAAACCATATCTCCACTCGGATATGTCAGTTGATCCCACCTCCTGTTGCCATCTCTGTCTCCATCCCTGTGCCTATTTGGGACGGACTCAGTGGCTTCGGACGAATTGAACTCGCTTCACAAGCGCGATAATTAATTTTTAATATTTAATTTCTAAGTTCAGTCCATATTGTCGTTTGATCAACCGTAACTACAATCTATCGGGTACTCCCCTAATCATAGTTGATGTTTCTTCATTATCTACCCTTATTATGCCCCGTTCCCTCGTATTTCCACTCGTCTTTATCGGAAATTTAACGTTTCTTGGCCGCTATATCATGGGATCAATTTCCATATATTCACCACGTGCACACTGCATACCTAGATATAACAATCATCCAAAGGTACTATACCTAATTTTAAATTAATTTTGGGCGATCTTTTCTCGTGAATCATCCAATGAATCCTGTCTTTTGGCCGCGACTCTCCGCGCACAGGGACGTATTAGCTCCCTCCGTTGCGGAATTTAAACATAATTTGTAACCATTTATTATTATTTTTATTGGCAGTAAGATTGATCCACAAAGATAACTATGTTACATAGACAGTGAATATTCTCGAACAATATAATACTGGAAGAGTACTATTCGCTATAACACAATAAACTATTAATGTAAGTTAAATTAAATTTTTAAATTCAGTGGAAGATTTTTAAGATCGTTTTGCTTTTAATTTTTTCCCCAAAACAAAATAAATAAACAAATAAATAAACACACAGATACACACTCACACAACCCACTATTGGACATGTTTTTATTATTCTTTTATCGATTGTATGTATGTGTTTTCGCGTAATTGGCCCAAAACTCTGTGCATCAATTATTGTCTTTTCTTCAAAGATTGATTAATTATATGGCTGTAAGAAACCCAATAAATGAAAACAAATAAAACAAATAAGTAAATAAACCTCCAGTGCCGCAGGCAAGGCGTCGGATTAATTCAGTGCTCATTTATTGCCAAGGCACTGGACGCCTCCGCTGATAACTATATACCGCTCACCATGTTCTTAGAGGTGTGTTGAAAGATTGCTAGTATCTGTCGAATCGGTCTCAAGTAGTTGTCTGTATTTGTACGTTTATCATTATTACATGCTCTTGCTATATCCGTTCCACTTCACATTATTGTTCCTCCCGTCTTCGAATTTCTATCACACTATGTTCTCCTATGTTTTTGGTACTTATATGCTTGCTTTTTACTTGCATTTACTCCTATATATATTTGTTTCATTTATCCATCCATCTATAAGATCCCCATACGCTTTATCCTTTTATTTCATGTGTATATGGGCCGCAAATTCATATTATTTTATTTACAATATTCTTATCTAGATACACTTGTTCCAATTATGTTTTGCGGTTATTACTACCAAACCCGGCGAAATCTGAGCTAGAATAGCCAATCGTATACACGTTACCCGTCCTGTTGAAACTACGCTAACGTCGGACAGGTTTGTAGTGATTACATAGTTAATATATTGTATCTATATTCGAGTATATTATTTTCTTGTCGTGCCATTAATATGCTTACACGTTATCGTTATCTCTTTCCTAACTGTATATACCGTCATTGCACAATTACCTATCTGTTGTAAAAGCCTGAAGAGCGTTAGTCTACAGATAAATATAATAGAATTATAGTTAACTTCTCTACCCGCCTACGTTATTCGACTCCCGCGAAACGAAAATGAATCATTATTCGCTCCTCGATAGAGCGTCAGTCTACAGATAAATATAATGGAATTATAGTTAACTTTCCTATCTGCCTACGTTATCCGATTCCCGCGAAACGAAAATAAATCATTATCCGCTCAGTTAAGGTCACTCCTCTGGTACATAGTGTACGTTTTATCCGTGCTTCACGGCCAGTTCTTATAAATTATTTATGGGCGTTTTCCTCGCGCGATCCCCCGATTAGGACCTGCCTTCCTTGCCTTTGCTCATATTCTGCTATCTCTCTCGCGCGGCAATCCACTTAAGAAGGCGATTAATGACGTTTAAGCGGTTTCAAAACCACAGCAAAAAAGTCTATAATTCAGAAACCTCGTGGAACTGTCAATATCATCGTCACCTCAGAGTAGACGTTAATCGGTTTTTTAACGGCTCAAACTGCAATTATCGCGACCCAAATCTACGAAAGCCGTGTTCAGTATTTTTTTTTGGGAAGCACATGTGGACCGCTCGGACCGCGCCGATCGTCAACCATTTGTACCAAACGCGGCTTTACCACCAGATTAATATGTTTTATAAGAATTGAATATTAACTGCTCGTAACCTATATCCGATCAATCGCTACTAACTCCGTCCCAATACTAGCGTTTCATCATCCCCAAATTTTTGTAGCGCCAATACTCCGCCAGGTGGGTTTAGCTCAATTTTTTCCCGCGTAGCATTTAAATCATCTTAGAGTTCAAAATAAAAATAATAAAATAAAAAAAAAAATCTATAGAAACAGGTGATTCATCACAGTACTTTGCACTGATTTGACCTTAGGTTCGCATCTTACCTATATTTAGGAAAATGGACAATGAAGCTACCTCGTAAAATTTGTTTTAATTTTATATAATCTACAATAATATAGTGTACGTCCTTTTAAACCGAGATAATAAGAAAAAAACTTGAGTGATTAAAAATATTAATTCACCGATCACGTGTCAGCTTTGCGTGTGCTATGTGTTTGGTTCACTGGGTCGGAAAAGAGGAATTAAATTTGACTCACCAATAGTTACATATATATATTATAAAATTTCATTCGTTAAAAAACGAATGTCCAACACCCGTACCTACTTTGTGAGCGTGGGGTATTATTTTTTAATCAAATTTTTACGTTGGCCCTGTGAAGCTACTGAATTCACAAAGAAGTCATTTACCTGCCTAACGTAACGTGAAAGAAAAATTTTGAAAATTTTCAAATATGTGAATTGTGAAGCTTTTCGAATTATTTGAATTTGGTGTAAAAACGTAAGTTTTATGTTTAAAGCCAATCGCTTGCCCACAAAGCAGTCGTGTCTAAAAAATAATTATTTATCTATTTAAATGATTTAAATAGATAGGTTAATGATTTATATAAGTGA
This sequence comes from Agrypnia vestita, assembly GCA_016648135.1. NCBI lineage: Eukaryota > Metazoa > Arthropoda > Insecta > Trichoptera > Phryganeidae > Agrypnia > Agrypnia vestita. Next base: position 5,081 of record JADDOH010002145.1, read on the forward strand.
TTTATAAAACAAATTTTTTAATTTTAATTAATAAAGATTTACATAACAAAAAAAAAGTTCGTGTTGTCTGTTTACTTATCTCGAGCAGATCGTCGGCATCGTGGCTTTTGGCCAAAATAAGAAGAAGAAGATTCTCATTCTTAAGCTTAGCATATGTATAAAAATCCCCAAAATTTTGAATCCATTCAACCAATATTTTTATGGCGATTTTAAGAGGAAACAGTGGATCCATATTTTGAATTATATTTTCATATGAGTAAAGTTATTGTATAAAAATATTAATCATCATATATGATGTATTTAGCTGTCAGGTGTCATTAACTGGTAGTTTTTAAAATGCTGAAAAATGATGCATTACTCTTTCCAGCATTATCTGAAATGTATACCACGCCAGAAAAGTTTTGATAAATTGCATTAAATATTATGGTAAATTTTTCTCATTGGTTTTAACATATAAAGTTTTGTAAAATAAATCAATGGTTAAAAAAAATAACAATAAATTAATAAATATTACTCTCTGTAACCCGTCAAAAATGATAGTACTTTTACATGCTGGTTCCCAAAGAATATGTATTTACTTTTATTTATAGCCAACACCCATAAAATTGTAATAAAGACTTTTCTAAAATTATTACATTTTTTTATATTTCCTTTATTTTATTATTTAGTTAATGGGAATTTTAAACTCTGGCGTTTGTATTCGGAGAAATATGAAATTGTTAGCATCTTTGCCAAGTCTTATATATATTGTATTTTTGATGGGTAATATAGGCTCGGTGGTAGCAACATCGCTATCTTTGCTGCATTTGGGTTCAAACCTCTATCTCCGGCCGTTTAATTTCATTTTTTTAGCCGTGAATTCGAAACGAAATTACGAACGGTACAGCAAATTACGGACGTCACACCAAAATTTTTATATCAATGTATTTTCTTAATTATTTGCTTGGTAAAATATTACTTATAAATTCGACAGACGTTCACCGAAAAAGCTATAAATATATTTTTCCCCCTTACAGACGCCTCTCATCAAATCAGCATCAAACGGATTTGCAGATGTGTCTCCACATTAAATTGCCAAGTGACATGAAAAACACTCGGATCTCAAAAAAAATATACCCGTGGTATGACGTCATGACTTTCTCAAATGAGAAAAATATGTTTCTTGGTTATTTTTACTTATTTATCGATACTTCTTCACATTTGACATATTATAGTAAAAATTGTATGATGTACAAAAGTCTAAAAATCTTCGATAGCCTGCCGAAGGACATTCAAAACACGGTGAATAAATATAAGTTTAAACAGGAGTGCAAACATTTTATTGCGAAAACTTTTAAATTGCAAGATGGAATGCAATATGTTTAAGTGAAATCATGTATTAACCCACATAAGATTATGCGTGGAACTAAATAATTAAGATAAATAAATAAATAAAGTGGCCTCAGTCAGGTGAGACACGGTTTTTAATGCACTCTCTTATGTCTCAATCCTAGTTTACCACGATACTTACTTCAGGCCATACTAAGATGGCCTGAAGTAAGTTCATTAATGATGCGTCGTATCCTGCTAGGTCTATCGAACAACCTGGAAGTACAAATCTCATCCCATCTCTATCCAATAATAATAACTTCATTGTCTGTCCGTCCGTCCGTCGTAACTTCGTGTAATGTCCATAACTTCTTTAAAGTATAAAAACTTTTTTTTTATTTCTTTTCATTCTTTTTCTTCGTCTTTTCTTTCCTTTTTATATAAACAGATAAATATTTATTCTTTAGGAATCGAAATGTAAAAGTACGTCATTTTTAACGGGTTACAGCTAGTTAATTATTTGATTTACCAATAAACAAATTACACAGGAAACACCTTTATATTAATAATAATTATAATGGAGACAATAAGAATTATTATTATTAATGTATGTATTCTTACATAATTAAATCATATATAGTCAACATGACATATTATTTACATGGGACGCATTTTTTCAAATTTTGTTCCAAACCGAATCTCTTTTTTATTTTTAATCTCTTTTTAATTTATTTTTGTTATGCTGCTAGACTTATATTGCTGATGAATTTGGTGTTCACATTGTAAAGATGATTCATGATTAAATAATTTTACCATTACATAAGTATTTTTTTCACCACTTGAGCTTCGCGACAAACAGAATCTCTCATCGACAGGTAATGAAGTAAACTGATTACATATAAATATAATTTTACTTGATTCTGTACATAAATAAATAATTAAGTTCAAATATAAAAAATGGTTGGGTACTGGAAAAAATGAGCGAAAAATACTGGTGTAAGTGTGGTGGTAACGGAAATTTTGAGAGAAAAGGTGAAACATTCAAAATTATTTAGGTACTTTATTACCATTTATACGCGACGGGATGGAGAAGTTTAATAGTACATGGATTTAAAGAATGAATACTACCCAAGATATGATTCGCAAATTCAGAAAAATTATTGCTTATTAGACAAAGACAATGTTTTTTTTGTCTAGTGTTGAGGTTTCTAGATGTTTGATCGATTTATTTTCACCGGATAAAATTTTATTAAGCTCGACTAATTTACGTAAAAACTATTCTTTTTAAGAGTATTTTAAGATTGATGGTTTATATTACGATCATAAGACATATTTATGTATTAAAACAATGGATATTTTATACGAATCATATAGATGTGTTGAGACTTGATTCTAGATATTTAATTAGAATCATATCAAACTCAATATTTGCACGGAAATCAGTGATTTGCAAAGGTAAAAGACATCGTCATTTCACATCCCATCAATAGCACACTCTTGGTCCGTAGCGCAGGAGGAAGCAATACACCTCCATGCAGTGCGTACAATCTGCGACCACGCAAGGAAAAATCATTACGTCCTTGACCCCGCGGTGATAAAGAACATGCCTGATGATGCTGTAATATGATTCTAGCCAAACGACGAGAATATTTCATCTCAATACATCTGTATCGTTCGTAAAAAATAAGTTGTTTCAGTACATAAGTATTAAGTTTGACTATTTTATAATTGTTTCAAAAGTTTCATGCTCGTTGTGTGTTTTTTAAACCCCTACTAGCTAATAAAGTTAAGTAAATAATAAAAGTAATCTACAGGACACTAGAAAGGTCGACCTATTTTCATAGCACAAGCGCTTTGCTTATTATGAAAATAGTAAGAATATTGATGCGATATGTACTCCATGTTCGCATCTCTCTTTAAAAAAAAACTAACCCATAAAAAACAAATTTTTATTTTACTCCCTTGCTTTGTAAATTAAGTTTACCATCATGTAATAATTGATTGACTGAAAAGGAAACATGTCTAGACAAATATCTATGTCAAAAATCTCTAAAAATATCTCTTTATTATTTGGTTTCTTCCCAAAAACCGAAGTGTGTTGTCATCTGTGAACCAATTGTCATAAATTTTCGAAATTCGTAGATCAAACCTATTATACCTACCGAAGGAGTAATTCAAATTTTAAATATTCCGTGACGTTATCGGATCGCCGGCACCATTCGTAGTAATCAAACTTTTGTAATGATTCCAATTTGAAAAAACCATTAAAATTTCTAAAAATGCAAAATTGTACCTAGTAAAATTATTATTATTTTTTAACGAAAATTTGATAGATCTTTTTGATCGTCTCCACAAGACTGCTTGCAAAATTTCAGCTCGTTTGGATTACGGAAAAAGGGTCAAAAATCGATCCAAAGTTTTTTCGATGGCAAGCAGGCAAGCAAGCAAGCAGACACCACGAGTTAATTAATATAAAGGGAGTAAAAAGCAAACCTATCGGTACTAGACTTGCCAAATTGGGAACTATAGAATAGAACTATGTTCTTAGTACGATCTCCTGATGACACTAGGTTTCAGCGAAGTTTCAGTCGAGATTTGCATCTCGATGGAATATACGGTTCTTATAAAATATCCCTTTTATTTAACACATAAATATGTCCAACGATCGCAATAATAACCTTAACTCTTTAACAGTAAAATTTGTTTTAAATGTAAAAAGAAAAACTTTTCCTTTCGAAATCTAAAGAATGATCGAGAAAGTGAAATGTTCGCAATACGTTTGAGTTCCAACTTCATTTGTATGAGATCAGCAAACGGCTTAACCCGGGACTCGAGCCAGTATCGGATGTGACGAGCCCTGCTGTGGACCTCGTATCTGGGCGCGCCATCGGGCCTGGCGCGGGTTGTTTCCCTGCGAAATGGGAATAGCTTTCAAATGTCAGACGTACTCAACTATTTTCTAGATGTATCTCATTTTTTTTTTTATTCATTTATATTTATTTATTTATTAATCAAAGCCCTAGTGGGCTTTTACAGTAAAGTAAAGTTGCAAGGATTTTTATATACCTAACATAAGACACGTTTTAAAGTACATAATTAAAAAATAAATAATAGAATTAAGACATATTAAGAAAAATGATAAATATAAATATAGACAATAATTAGTACAAAATCAAATAGTAAATATTATAAACATATTACAAATTAATAATAAGGTAAAATAAAGACAATTAAACCAATATACCAGATAAATAAGATAAGAAGATTAAATAAACAAAAAAAAATAAAATATAGAATTTAAACATATTTAAAAGGAATTTAACAAAACTAAGAACACTTTAAAATAAATAAATATGTATGATTAATGGGGAACAAAAAAAAATTGTCCTTGAAACTGTAATAAGTTCAATAGGCATACTTTAAGTCAAAATAATTCTTTAATTATGCTCCTACATTGAAAAATGTCTACGAATTTCGAGAATTTGTGTCCTAGGTGATGCACGTTAACGGTGAGTTTAATGCAAAGGTATTTCTATGGATCCCTACAAATACTACACAATTGTCATAGAACTTTCACGACCCTTCTAGAACATTCTCCTTCCAGAACTTTCAATAAATTCGAATGTACAGGACATTCTAGACACACCGACACATTCCGCCACTCAGTTTAGAGCCTTATAGAACTTTCGGGAATTTTCTAGAACTTTCTCCTTCCAGAACTTTCTAGAGCAGGTTTTTCTGGAACCTTCCAGACTCACCGACACAGTCAGCGCGCCTATTTTAAAACAACCTGAAGCATTTTTGGCCTTCCCATAACAAAACAATGTGCTAGAAAGTACATTTTCGTCACCCACTCCCACCCACGCACAGCCACCCCCTCCAAACTCGCATATTTTCGATGTGACACCAAGAACTATCCACCACCATAACCACCGGTGGGTGGTTGTGGCTGGTTGTGGAGAAAACTTGGCGGGTAGGGAAACACGGGTTTCTTTATATATATATATTGATTTACATGATAATGGTTTTAATTACAAATTATACCCATTAGGCCTCCAGCGCTTTAGGAATTATCGTAAGAGTAACATATTTTAATGTGTGGACGCGCTGGTTGATGCCGGCGATTTTGTAGAGACACAATCATAAAAGTACAGAGTACCAATACTACCTCCATATGTGTTTTTTTATTAAAAGACCCCGGATAGTACAGAGATGAGAACCAAAAACTCATTTATAACTAGGTACCTATCTTTCGCTTTAACTCTTTCATTGTAGATAAATGACTTACTAATGGTTACATTATGCAGCTATACATACATATCACAGCGTAATTTTATGTTCTCATTTGGTGACCACATAACAGATAAGTACTTAAGAATATTTTACTTTTTCACCATTTTTTCTTACGCACGAGTCTAAAATTCAATTTGTGTATTCAATTCTTTTTCTATGGTTTGTTTAATTCTTACCATAACTAATTATTCTAATTTCGTCAAATAAAGGCAACTTTTATTCTAGCAGCAAGTGGTTTTTTACCCCTGTCCTACCTACCATGAATCATGCTTTGTTAGTACTTCATCATCCTTTTTTTATGATAAGATGTGTTATTTGTTTTCAAAGTACACGTCCTTTTCTATAGAAATAGGATCAACCTATATCATATCCTATGCGAATCAGGCACATTTGTACCCAGTCATTTATCAAACCAAATGCTATTTCATATATTATCTACCAAGATTCTAAACCTATAAAAATTCCTTTATTTAAAGTTATGGCAACAATTTCATGTCTTCTTCTGTAAGTAAATTTTAAAAAATGTACACATATTTATCTGTTAAATAAAACGGATATTTTATACAAACCGTATGTTTAACTGAGAAGCAAATCTCGAAGTTTCGCTCCTATCACGACGGAGGTGTAGGCCGAACTCGCCGTGATAGGACGCTCTCCTGATGACGCTGAATAAGACTTCAGCGAAACGTCAAAATTTGTTTCTCAGTAAAATATATGGTTCGTATAAAATATCAGTTTTATTTTACACATTGATATGTCCAACGACCGTAATAATAACCTTAATTATTTAAAAATATACACATACTTGATTGCAAAATAATTTTGCAAAAATAACTTAAGCCGTCAAAGCGAAACAAATGCTAGAAATCAATTATACAAGACAAGACCACAAATAAGGCAAAGCCAGTGAATCCAGCGATCAGCAATTAAAATGCCTACCTACTTTCGTGCAAAACAGTCTCGATAGTGAATGAGTGTGAAAGGAAAAGTGTTCACAGCTACAATAAATGATCCATAGACGAGTGAATAGCGTGAAATTAATGTGAACTAGCTGTGCCCGCGCGGCTTCGCATGCGTCGATTTTTAGAACACTGTTTGAATCGTCATAGAACTTTGGCGAACCTTCTAGAACATTCTCCTTCTAGAACATTCAAGAAATTCGAATATACAGGAACCTCCTAGACACACTGACACATTCCGCCACTCACTTTAGAACCTTATAGATTCTGGGAATTTTCTAAAACCTTCTCCTTCCAGAACTTTCTAGAGCAGGTTTTTCCGGAACCTTCTAGACTCACCGACATAGTCAGCGCGCCTATTTTGAGACAATCTGAAGCATTTGCGGCCTTCCCATAAAAAACAATGTGCTAGAAAGCACATTTTCGTGACCCACTCCCACCCACGCACAGCCACCGTCACCAAACTCGCATATTTTCGATGTGACACCAAGGACTATCCACCACCATAAGCACCGGTGGGTGGTTGTGGCTAGTTGTGAAGAAAACTTGGCGGGTGGGGAACCACGGGTATCTTTATATATATATATCTATATATATACTACATATATATACATATATATATATATATATATATATATATATATTATATAGAGTAATTATATAGATATATATATAATATTGATTACGGAACCGTGCTCCAGCTAGTTTGTGCCCACTAATTTGTATACCGGTAAAAGTTTATTTATGTTCCACCACCCTGGAAACGTGACAATTAAAAAAAAATTGGGGATGAAAAAATAAAAATAAAAATATGTCATACCAGACAAGAGTGTAATTGCAGCAGGTTACACCCCCTCTAATGAGCATGAGTAGTTAGTGATAAATTTAATAAAGCTTTGTAGATAATAATTCATACGTAAACCGATGTGAAATCATGTTTATGGGGGGAGGTTGGGGACCCGATATATACGCTTCCCCGGAGCCCTGTAATTTGTTACCACGCCACTGCGTACACAGACACTAAAATCTCATCGGCTAGTGTGTTTATAGTATATTGAAAAAATAAATAAATCTGTGTGGAATTGAAATAATCAAGAAATAAAATATTTAATGAAACTATAAAATATTTAATTCGCAGTACCTAGATATAAAAAAGCCCTTATATCGAAATAAAAAAGGGGAGTTCTGAAGCGTTTGTCATTTCAAAACATTAAACTTAAACGGATTTAATATTTGCAAAAGTTTCAGACACTTATTTCATTTTGATTTACGGGGAAAGCGTAGAAGAGTCGGCGAATTATTTAACTTTGCAACTTTTATTATTTATTGTATCGGACGGAAAATCAAATTCATTACAAAAGTTTCGTCCTTCAAACTGATCGCGTATTTCATTTTACTTTGCTGCGTCACTTTGTTGTTTCACTTAGATATGCCTTTGTCCGAGAGTTGTGCTTAAAAGTCTTTTGAACGCGCACTTATTTTTTGTCACTCAAGTACATGTACAATGAATACATTGTATCTTACGAAGGGGCCATGAGTTCTGAAACACCTTGATATTTTTCAATACATAAAATGTACGTGAAAATAAAGTTCATTTCTATTAATTATATTAAAATTAATAAGAAAATGAGCATTTTCTAATCTTGAAACTATTTCCGTGATCATCAAAATCAAAAATACAAAATTCTGGGTTTGCAATTTCTCCCTGATTTGACTCTCTAATCAGGTCATATCCTTATAATACATCATAACTTTAAAATATTTTTTTTAGCTATGACTCTGCAGGTAATTTATGTGAATATATTTAAATGTTTATATGAATGAATGTAAGGAGGAGTTCTTGAAATGATAATTAAATATTAAATTTAAAAAAATGTCTTCAAAATAAAGATTCCTTATTTTTTCACATATTCTTAAGCTGTAATAATTGACGTATTATAATTGACATGACAACATTCAACATTGATGAGTTTGCGGTAACATTTTATATTGTTTGTGTTAAAGAAATGTGAGTCTCGAATAATGTACAGGTAGTGCAGTCTATATTACTGTGAAGAATTTTTTTCAAAAGGTAAAGTGAGTCGGTCGAGATTTTTATAGAGGAATATTATTGTTGTATCTGCGATCAAGATGCTTTAATATGTTAGTATGGAAATTTTCCTTGCTGTAGATGTTAAGTACTGTACTGCAGGTTTAAAATAGGTGAACCATATTCCAGTGCACTTTTCACTAATTGTGTAATTTCAATAACTTGTGTTTTAATGTTATCAACTTTTTTTAAATGCAACATTCTTCAGCTTTAGCATGCCACTCTCATCTTGTTCACTTTCATACGATTTCTCATTCATATTTTAGAACTTTTTAATATCTTTATAAAACCGTTCTCCAATATCTTGTTTATATTGCCACGGGTCGTAGCTGCGGAAGGAAAATTAAAACACTGAAAATTATTAATTAGTAAGTAATTAATTTTTAAATGAACAAAATCACTTATCACGAATTAAAATTAAACTTTTCTTCAAATCATACTTTTTCGTAAGCTATCACTCATCTATAAACACTTAATTCAACTTTCTCTAGAACATTACATCCAAATCTCACTGAAATAGTTGTATTTATTTATTTCGCCACTTAAGTAAGATGGAACTCGCTTAATTATTTTGCCGGATACATGTCGCTCCGAATGTTGCCTAGATCCGCTTTTAATACACAATCGTTGGTTTCTTCGAACTTTTGAGAAGATTCTTTTCATTGTAGTATTTAAGAGGAGATTTCCGTTGCTTCCAGGTTATTCCAGATGTCTCCCGAAGGTTGTAGATATTTGTAAACTGTTTTAGAACTTTCCATAGTGTTCTTCCAAAGTGACATTTTGACAAAGCGTAAATTTATCAAAATTCTATTATCACGTTGCAATATGATCACGTAAAGTCTTTTGCAGATGTCCGCTATTACTGTTTTTTTTAATAGAAGTGCATAAACAAAAAAAGTGTCACATCAATTTTCTTATTTTATTCAAACCATACTATTGTCACGAGTTAGAATCTGGAGGAATTACACGTAACCGATTATTATTTTTTATTTATTTTTCACTAGAATTTGATGTTTCTCGGAGGCTCAAGAACATGAATCAGGTTTAAATACAATTTCTCCAACATTTGACTAACGCATCCATTTTTGTTGTAAACCGAGTGATAAATATCTGGCGAGTACCTACCGAAAAGGGAGTACGAACTTGAGCGATTTACATAACGTGAGAAAATGAACAGAATATTAAAGAAAGTGATACATGCAATAGAAACAACTTTATAAAAAGTGCGAATTAAGATATTGAATAATGTATATGAAATATTCTAGAAACATTTAATTACTGTCACTTTAAGAAAAGAGTTCCAAATAAATTTTTATTCAGTAGGTAACTATGCGTAATGATTTAAAGTTTAAATTGTTTTAGTATTTCATACGCCTCCCGAAGCCACACTTCGTGGCACTATGCACTTGTGTTATTAGAATAAGTCTTATTGATGATCTTTGATAACCTGAAATGAGCTAGAACGAGGTATGAACCTCCAAACATTCGATCGATAGGCGTATGTTTTGCCACTTAATCATGATTTATTTAATTTTTTGTTGCTTTCAGTGCTTGCCTCATATATTTTCTTAATAGTCCTCACCACGTTCATACATGATTTAGTCATCTTAGGAGCACTTTGTTCATCTTTCATGTTACACGACGATAAAATTCTAATAAATCGATGAAATTAATTTCTCTTTAACATTAAAGTGTGTGTTGTGTAATATTTTCCACTTCCAAGTTTGAGTGTTTTCAAAAAAATTAACGTAATTTTAATGTTAACGTAAAAATTTCAAAATAACTATCTTTAATTAATTTGTGGTATGATAAAGAGTGTGATTATTTAATTGAGTTAAAAACGTTAATGTTATTACTTATACGTGAGCTAGATAATATTTTAAGAGTACACGTAGAGGGAATAAAATTGATATTTTTCATCCAATTTTATGAAATGAAATAAAGGGTGCTTTAAGTCTTTGTAATTAAATTAATTAAGTCCATGTAACTATTTATTTTTAAACTATATTAATATTTTTTCTATTCTTATGGTTTTTGTGCTTGAGATATTATCTTGAATAACTGTTACACAGCTACAAAACTACACTCATCAATTGGAAATTTAAAAAAAAATTGTAAACAAAAACTGCAAACAGTGGAAAATGTTTGCAATCAATGGAATGAGACATGCATTTTAAATACATTTGTATATATAATATGTTTGTATAAATAAATAAAAATACATTCATTTGGGTCCATTTGAATAAAATGTTAAATCAATAAATTTATAGGTTCTTTATATATATTTTATGTAAGTATATAAAAAATGTATTAATTATTAAATATTGATTTTATTATTTGTGTGTATCTACTTATATTTTATTTATTACACCTACATATATCATGACTAGATGCATACCTTTAGATTTTTATAAAATAAAATAAGTAAGGTGGATTTAAAATCAAACATAATAATTTTTTCTGTCTGTTTGTCCATCCGTGACTTCGTTTCATAAGTCCATAATTTTGTTCGAATTCACGACTAAAAAAAATTTAAACGGCCGCAGTTGGAGGTTAGAACCCCGGGTCACCAAATCCGAACCAGCCGCTTCACGCATGTGACTACGGCCGCCTCTCCGTGGACTGCCAAAAAGATTTTATAAATGTATACTAGGGCTTAACAAAGACGCGAACCAATGTTTTACGGGTAACAGTTAGTAAAATAATAAAAATAAATAAATACTTAACTCGTTTTGTGTGAAGCGATATATAATAATACTCACGAAAACGGCGCTATATAAATGATCAAATTATTATCAATATTGTTACACTAATTTTAGATCATTAGGAGGTTGTACAATCATGCACGTTCACTTTCTAGTATGTTTTGAAATACTTGGGAATGGATGCTCAATGCTCAGCTCAAGTGGTTCTTTTTATTATATGTTTTTATTTACAAAAAATACAATAACATTTATTATATAATTGTGTTGTACGTAATATCTCTCCATTTAATAGCATTGCTCTTGTGCTCGGACGAGGTACTTTGCATTGTTACATATAATTATTTTTCATTATATTGTATATATGGGATGAAGTAGTGAAGTGAAATGTTTTTGATTTTGAGGGTAATGGTGTCCAGTTCTATTTATTGAGATGTTATCTTAATTTGTTTTCCAATCATCTTTTATTTTGTTAATTTATTATTTCGATTGGAAAAATTGGAAAAAAAATCATTTTGTTGACCTTTTTTTAATCACATTTTAAAGTTGTCTTGCTATCTAAGTGATGTGTTTTTTTTTCGAATTTTGTATGTTCATTTTCTTTGATGAGTTGCATAATCGATATTTTTTGTATATAGTTTCTACTTTTGGGATTAGAAATATTTTGAATAGTGTTTGTGTGGGGGCAGTTCATTATGATTTTTGATGCAATCCTCTTTCGAGCATCAAGGTGGACCAACGGCGCGATGAATCAAGCGCTCTTGTGAATCGTCTCTTCCATCTCTTCCAGCCCTTCCGGATTCTGGAAATTCAATTTCAAAAATTTTTCTTTGATGGACTATAAATCTTTTCCCGGCGTGCCCCATTTTTGGTCAACCTTTCACATTCATGTGGTGTTGCACCAATAATAGAAAAATATTCCAAAAGGTAAACGTAAACGTGAAAATAAATTTGTTAAGTATTATTTTTTCAATTGTTTATTATTAATTGATATGGCAGTTACTTTGTGAGACTCTTGTCATATGAGTATTTTAATTTAAATAAAATAAAACTTTGTAATGCATACATGTTTCAAGAGAAGAAAAAAAACATTTGTGGAATTCATACCACAATACAGAAAACCACCAGTCTAGGCCACACACATACACACACAGTGGCAAGGAATGCCACATAAGCAAACCGAGGCACGAGCAAGACACGCGCTCGGCCAAACTCTCCACACACACAACCGTACTCCAGGAGACTCCTTTGTTCGTAAATTATATACAAATAGGCCCCCACTCTATGTGGGCATGTCAGTCTTTTATCTACCTCTAGCGGGTGGCCGGAGCCTACAGCCCTTCGAGTATCTATCATTGTCTCTGTTATTGTACTCATGTATAATTTGTACTTGTTTTATCAACATAATAAAACATCAAACATTGTACGTGACCTACGGTCACCTAAAATCAATTGCTCTAAACCATTTTCTACCCCCCAAACACTCGTAAACATAGACATAGAGAAATCAGTCAAAAATGCTTGATACATTTATCGCAAACCGGCATTATGTATAAAAGCCATGACGGGTTGACTTGGAGCCAGAGATATTTTGAAGGGCAACATTTAAGTAAGTGGCAATTGACGTAGAAAGGCGTTTGACGCGAAACTTACATAGAGTGGGTACTTACGTGTGAACTAGTGCAAAACACAGCCAAACGACCTTGCGGTAGATGAGAGTAAAAAGTGAATTTAGTTAGTACCTACTTTTATTATGTTGTAGATGTCTCATAGAGACGAAATTATATTTTTTTATGGAAAAATGGGTATAAAAGTCTTTGGGTTTTCATAGGGCTAATCGCACGGCTGGCTTACGTGGTGACTTTTCAAAATGTAACGTTCACAATTTCCACCCACGATAGTATACCACATCTATTAAATTTTTGAAAGTTGTAGGTACATATTTAAGTTTTACCATCCGTTTCATATGTATGTTGTAGTTGTCCTTAGCAAAACCGGTATCCAAAGCCTTTCCCCTTAATTAACCACAGATGTGACAAATGAGATATCTATTTTTTAAAGCTATATCCTTTATATGTGTAATGAGATTCTTCGGAATTGATATATTGATTCACAATGTCCCTGGAACAAAATTCATGACTGTATTCTGAAAAATTTTGACAAACTCAAAATATTCTAAATAAGTACATAAGTGGAATATTTTAAAAATTTGTGAATCCATGATCCGATTAACTTCGTGTTCAGAGATTTAATTAAATTAATAAAACTTAATTAATTTGAAAGATTTTATTAACCTCCTATGTACACGATCCTGTGACAATATTTAATTATACTCAAGTAGAATAAATATAATTTTATAAACGGATGGTTTTGAAGATCGTCATGAATAAGCTATATCGATTTCATCAAAAACATAATTGAAATTAAATAACAAGGGAAATTCGAATTCACTCAACTGACGATTGGAACATCAATGATTAAAGGACACATATTTGACGTTTCACGTAACAAGCGTGAAGTAGTGCGAGTTGGCAAAGCTCGAAGAAATTATCCCACGAGTTCGAAATTCATATCTGGGAATTTGACTAGAATCGAAAATCTCACCTGTGAATAACGGCTATAAGAACGTTCTGGAACATGTCATCGGCCAATTTTCTGCGGTACGGGAATTTCTATTCCTTTCGGGGTGAATTCTATTTTCTTAGCACGATTTGTATGAATAATTAAATGTAAGTAGCATCGTGTTAAGTAACCAATGCTCTCATACTTGGCTGGGCAGTCAGAGATTTTTCAGAATGGATTTCCTGCTCACCGGGCGAGCGTCTTGCTGCACAGTCAAACAAACAAGTTGTTGAATTTGGTGTACTGTAAAATGGCGTATTGTGTAAATTTCGAGCAGCATTTTTATAACTGTTGTAAAAATTATATACTTCTTTTACAAAAGATATAGGTAGATATTTATTTAAATATTTATTTAATGTGAATATTTAATTGTTAGAGGTAGAGATTTATGAAAAAAAAAATACTAAATTACGGATGAAGTGTAGGCTGCTGAAAATGTAAGAAAATTTTTAGGCCATGAATCAAAAGTGTTAAGATAAACCAAATTTTGCTTCTTGAAGAAGATACATACAATGGGATTGCAATCAGTCAATCATAAATTAATCGCAGTAGTTTAGACAAAGTTTGTTGATTTTTTTAGATAATTAATTGTTTTGATCCCCAATAACAATAATTATATGTGCTGTAAATTATTTAAAACAGTATTTCGAGATATTTCAAATACACAAAAATAAATATATAAAAAAAATCATCAAAAACATTTTTTAACGACTTCTTCGTTTAACAAAAAAAAATAATCGTATATTTTAAAATGTGCATGCTCAAAAATTTATGTTTATCACTTAAAATACCAGAACGTGGGATTTTTTTAAATATAAACCTATATAAGACCAGTATAAAAAATAAATCTTTATATATTTTTGAATAAAAAAATAACATAAACCAACGTTCACAAGGTACAATGCTAAGTTACTATTTTCAAACGAATAAAATTTTAAAGATGTCATTAATTTTAATGAAATTTAATTCCTTTCTTCCTGTACTGTGAATTGTACGTGATACAGAAAAAGTGTTAAATTTCGATATTGTATACATTAACAAGAATATTTATGCATTTCCTTGGTATAAATATACTAGTTAATGTAACATACAAAATGCACACAGACAATATTGTTTACTCTGATAATAATTTGACTTTTTTAAAAATGAAATATGATATATTGTCGTCTACCTTAAGCGCATGTAAAAAATGTTATTCGCTTTATGCGGTTAACAAACATCAATATTTTATAATAAAATACTGTTATTTTATAAATCACCAATATTTAGAAATGATATTTGATTCCCTTTATATGGTAATACAAAGAAATTCTCTCGGTGGGGAAGCTGGATGCACAGGGATCCAATGTGCAAAAGATAACACCCTACCTTCAGAATTTACATCTCAATAGATATCCGGCGCCGAATTACAAACATAACTTCGATAGCGAACGCACACTTCGAAAATATACTGAAAATATCCATTTTATAAACTGACACAAGGTTTGCCTGCACTGGTGGAGCCGTTGGCCCGTGACGTCAGATGCATTCGAGTGTATACAGCTTGCAAACATCTCCGATCCTTGTAGGACGCTTTAATGCTGCGGCTAAGCCGTGAGATGCAAAGTGGTCGCGTGCTTTAATGAGGTCTTGTAATAAAAGGAAAAAAGTTTTCCTTATATTTTTCCATATCACGGAATACAGTGGAAATAGAAAGTCACTCCGGCGTACGTAAATCTGATTTCTATGGATAGAAAAATTAATGAATTTGGAATTACGTTAAGCTGATGTAGCATTATTATCGAAAGCAAGAAAATGCTATGTAGGTGATTTATATAAATAAATATTACAGAATATCTGATTAAATATAAGATGCTTTAACTTCATTTAAAAAAAAAAATGTTTACCCGCTTACCGCCGTTGCAGTGTTGTTACGACCTTTCGGGCCGACGTTTCGGATCCCATTGCAGGGTCCATCATCAGGGCTGATGCTCAGCCCCCTGCAATGGGATCCGAAACGTCGGCCCGAAAGGTCGTAACAACACGGCATAATACCCCAGCAAACACAAACTTGAAGATTCTGAGTGGCCGTGAAAACCTAAGAACATTCTTAATGTGAACTGTATTTTAGGTAGGAAGGAATACGAATAGGATGAAAGGCAAAACTCACCACATGAGAGTGTTCCTTGTCCTTTGATTTCTCTGCGATATTGATTTAATTGGTGATCTTAAATCCAAAGTAGTTTAAACCATTTTGTGAAGGCACATCACTTGGCGAAAAGGTAATTTAATGAATTTGATGAGTATATCGACACGACAATACTGTTTCGATGATTTCGTGGTCTTAACAGTACTCACTTGAGAGCAAACATAGCCCATAAAAATATAAGGAACATGATTTTGGAAGAGATAGATACATACAAATGTAGAATTCAGTGCATTTTAAGTTAGCAATCATCGGTGACTGCATTCAAAACATTTTTTTATTTTTTTAGATAATGCTGCCTTTGCTTGTATACCCAACATAAATAGCTTAAATCACATAACAATTTTCAACGTTTATATTATATTATACGGTACATATTATATTATACGGTACAGTAGCTGTATATAATATCGGTACTGCAATTTTTTAGTTTTAAGGAAACAAGCAAACAGACGTGTCTTCTATTTGTACGATTATATGAAATTATTATGATTATGTTCAAAATAAATTAGGCTAACGACGTATTTTTTAGTTGCAAATAGAGGGTATTGAAATTAGACTTTGAGAATATTTTGATTTAAAAGTACACAAATGATGTTTTTAATTAAATTGTCAGTCCATATCAGTTGAATATAAGAAATATTGACAACTGGATTAAAAAAAAATCTTATGAAACTGAATATGAAGGCTGAGTAATCAAGTAGGGACGGAAAAGTATTAAGTACGAAATGCATTTTTTTAAATTTTACCACGTATTATTTTCTAAAAATTAACGATGAATATGAATATTGTATAAAATCGCGGCCTTCAATTCCATTAAATTAATTGACAAGTAATTTACTATCCATCCCCATTCATAATACTGAATTCTTTTGCTACTCATTCCAAGTGCAGGCGGCTAGGCTGTGGAATCAACTGCACACAGATGTCACAGAACATAACTGTTTTCAAGAGTAGACATAAAAAAAATTTACTTTAACTTTTTATTGTCTTCATCCATCTTCTACTCATCTAGTGGAGCTAGTTTTGTCATTGTAACATTATATACCAAAAATATATTATAATTATTTAACTGTATTGTTATACAGTTATTCAATTCGACACAAGTGCGGCGTGAAGAAGAGTCCGCACAAACCACATCACTTTATAAAACACTGAAAATTAATTTAGTTTAATTTATTACCAAAGAAAGTCCTGGACACGAGTAAAATTGTAGTACCGTTCTTAATTTTAGAATCGCTTAATTTCTTCCGAATATTTTATACACTTATTATTGAATTATTTCTAAAATTGCACTAATTAACGCTTTTTCTATTGCTTAGATCACATTTAGTAAACTCCGTTCAATGTTCGCTTTTAAAAACTTCTCGCCCCGGGTGATCCTTTTCTTCACTTGCGCTGATTTCCTTGGTGTTTGCTCGCTTACGAATATCGCGAATCACTGATCACACCGTTCTACGCTTTAGATGTCGCACTGTTTTCATCACGAACTGAATTTCTCGAGCTCTCGTCGCATGACTCCTTTTATAGCTAAATTCCCTCGAAAGTTTTATTCTAGAGCTAATGAGAAGACCCTAGTAAGTTCCAGATGAGACGGAACATCGTAGAATTCTCTAGAGAGAGTACACAGTCACAGATGAGTGACGCGGAATCTGCGGTCAAGGTTGACTGACGGCCGTTGCGTGACATAATTGTTATCAGCATTTAGTAGGTACGCAGTCTCGCTACAATATAATTTAAAAAATGTACCTTTACCGAAATTTTAACCCTTATTTACGAGATCTAAATTATGTGGCATAGACCACTATCGATATCAGCGATTCAATTCAACTGTATGTTTTCCTATGCAGGTGTAATATTTTTTTGTTAATATTGCACATTGTTTTAGAAGAAAAATTTCACCACGCAATACATTTGCAATTTTATAGGGTTAGCTGGGATGTTCTGCGGGGTGGGTGTCCCGTGTTTGCGTATGAGAGTGCGGCCCACCACCCTCTGTGCTGCATGCCGCGGGGTGGCGCACTGTGATCAATTTTGATATCATATATAGACAAAATTTTATTTGTATGTAGTAATACTTCTAACACAACTGGTGTATCAAAAGAAAAGTTGAAAAGATAGAAAGAAATAATAATATTTTTGATATTAGATGATAATTTTTGATACTAGGAGTTTTAAATATTCTATTCTATTAATTCACTCTTTAAATTTTTTTTTTTTTCTCAATAAAAACCTAATATATAAATAAATTTAGACAAATTGTACAGTCGTCGTAAACAGTCGAAAACAATGCAAAAAAATTATAAATTCTTTTAAAAAATTACACTAACTGTTTTAACTCTATTAATATTTTTAGAATTTTTTGATGAATGATGATTTTTAATGAATGATTATTATAAAAACTTTAAGCTTTATGACAAATATATTTTTTTAAATGTCTACGTGGTATAATCCCCTTAACGTTAATGAATATTCAAAATATTTTCATATTGAGGTACAACCTCGTGATTTTGGATTAGATTTAAAATAATTCTACAAGGCCTAGTAATGTTGTAAAGCAGCGTCACTTATAATTTTGATTTCAATCTTTATTTACAATGATAACTTTACTTCCTTCATTTGGTTTCTCAGTATTCTAATGATTTTCGGATCGTCATGAATTAAAATATTATATGGGAAAAATGTAGGTAAGTATTTATAGTTTATTTATAATTAGCTGGTTTAAGTGCTAATACCAATTTCCCATTCTGAAATGCACATTGAAATTTAAATAATTAAAAAATACATAAATAATAATAAAAAACGGTCGAGCCTTACAGTAAGCGCATACGATGTGTAACATCTGACATCTCACAATTAAAAATATCAATTGAGCAGCAACAGAAATTTACATCAAAATTTATAAAAGCTAATTCCTATATATATATATTAATTAGTAACTACAAGTAAAGAAAATGTGTGCATTTATTTATTATTAAATTTTGCCGCACTAGGTAGATACCGTATACGTACGTACGCATTTTGTTTAGAAATGTGTTTGGTCAAATATATGTTTTTATTTATTTTAATAGATGGCGGTAGTGTGCCGCCAAAACTTTTAATAAATATTTTAAAAATATCCATAAATCACATAAAATTTGAGAATGTAAATCATTAAGGTTAGTTATTGCTTACATTAATGTAAATAAAAATTAAGTATTTATTGAATAGTTTCGAAGATATAAGCCAAAATATATCAAAGAAACATTATCCACATGCTCGACACCAGCCTTAACATGTATACAAAATCAGAAGAATAAAATTGAGTGTTGTTAGTGTGTATCTTCTCTATGTCCACAAGTGCCATCATAGAGAAGACACACACACTTTTTTCCATCGCGCGCGCTCATTGGTCAAATGAAATTGCGCGCGCTTCTCCGATGTCTTACTTCCTGTTACGCATTTCCGTCTTTTTTCACGAAATCACTGCCATAGATTTCAGGAAAATGAGAGGAAATATGTTACACATCAAAAAAATCAAAATAAGTAAAAAAAGAATGTTGAAAAAATCTTGTCAAACGATTGGTAAACTCTAAAACAAGTTGCTGTTTAGTTTAAAGTTTACTCTAGAAGAAGAAATAATGATTCTGACACCGGTTGGTCCTTCCAAAAATATGTGTAAATGGTTTACGAAGTTAATTTTTGTGTCTTATTTAATTAATTTATTATAATTTTTATGCTAAGCTCCTACCTGCGCTCGCGCTCTGCGCTGTCTTCAATGAAGACGATTGACCTGAGCGTCCGACCGGGCACAGTGACCATTTTGCAATATTGTCATATCTGAAATATGGTAATCACATTCTTAAGAATATTTTAGTATTAAAATGTGGTTAGTTTGTATTTTTATTCCGTATATTGGAATGAGAATTGCGATGTCTTATCGTTTTGTCCAGATAAGATTTGTATTTATTGATCTAGTGTAGTGAGGGTGACTGCAGCCTCCCAAACACGATATTGTTTCGTTTTATGTAAAATATTATACCCGTAGTTCGCGGTAAGATAAATTAACATAACTTAAGCACACTAACGACCACGTAGAGTCGCTGTGACGTAAAGCGGAATTGATATGTCACGTCTGTCCTACTTTCAGGCGCCGCGTAAATTATTTTAAACTCGCAGCCATCTTGAACAATCTCATTATTGTGAAGTTGCATATTTTTTTAACACAGTGCTACGATATTAAAAAAAAATCTCGATAAATTAGAAGGAGATGCGGGAAAAAAAACACTTTATAAAAAATATTACTATTGAGATACAAGCCTGGAATTTTTCATTTCCGGAGAATAGCGATATATTGATTTTGCCATGATTCATGATTTTTAAAGTTTGAGACTTATCTATACGAATATATAAAGAAGTAAAGTTTTAATGTAGGAGGTAATCTCCGAAACTATTCATCCGATTTCAAAAATTCTTTAACCAATATTTAGAATGGACTTTTAGGGTGGACGTAAGCTATACAGTCGACGAAAAATGGTCGAGGAATGTGTTTTTATTAACGCTGCCTAAACAGTAATAGATACTTAAATACTTTCTATATCGGAAAGTTATAGAACTCAAAAAGTTCTGTAAAAAAGTCTGCAACAACATATATCTATATAATTTGAGTCGCATTTCGCCTTATAAACAAATTATATTTATGTGAAAACTATTGAAAATAGATGTTGTATAATTTTAAGAATAATATTATTTTTCAAGTATTTAAAGAATTATAAGAATCATATTATTTTATGAATTAAAGCATCTCTTTTCAATAGTTTCCATTTAAATACAAGTTGTTGAATGTAAAATATTTAGATTGATAATTCCCTCTTACGTGTGGTTATGGAGTCTATATATTTAACTTCGAAACATAAAAAATAAAATAGCTATCAATTTTATGTTACAATTAATCCCAAAAACCTTTCAAAAATAAAGGCTGGGTGGTGCCAGAATTATATCAGATTATTCGTTTGAATATTATTAATTAACAATATCCTTAAAGATTTTGTCCTTTATTTAAAAACTTATTTTCTCTTCACTTAGAGCAGTATCCATGAAAATTCGTAAAATATTTGCACACAGCATAGTAAGCACAGGCGTAAGATTGGCATTGTGAAATAAATTGTGAATTAATGTGTTTTTTTTTTAAATTTTATAAATTTAATTTTGATCGACTCCTAACTTAAGGGTGCAGCAAGAATACTGACAAAAGTTGATCTGCTAGTTCTATATGTCTTGATTAAAACATTTACTAACTTATTTATTTTTTATACTAGTACATTCAATAACGTACGGAAATAGGAGTCGCCAAGAAAATTAAGTGACATTGGGTAGGTCACATCGTTCGTTGGACAAATACAGACACCCCATAGTCCAAAGCCGGCTGGACTGATAAAATAATTCTTCGAAAATTGGTTGTGAATAGCAATGACCATAAAATACACGAAAAGTATACATATACTTGCTGTGCCCGCGCGGCTTCGCACGCGTAGATTTTTAGTACACTGTTTGGATCGTCATAGAACTTTCGCGAACTTTCTAGAACGTTCTCCTTC
This sequence comes from Agrypnia vestita, assembly GCA_016648135.1. Lineage (NCBI taxonomy): Eukaryota > Metazoa > Arthropoda > Insecta > Trichoptera > Phryganeidae > Agrypnia > Agrypnia vestita. Next base: position 26,815 of record JADDOH010002145.1, read on the forward strand.
CAGAACTTTCAAGAAATTTATCAAATGTACAGGAACCTTCTAGACACCAAAACAGTCGGCGCGCCTATTTTGAAACAATCTGAAGCATTTGCAGCCTTCCCATAACAAAACAATGTTTAGAAAGCACATTTGTCACCCACTCCCACACACGCACAGCCACCCCCACCAAACTCGCATATTTTCGATATGACACCAAAAGCTATGCACCACCATAACCACCGGTGGGTGGTTGTGGCTGGTGTGGAGAAAACTTGGCGGTTAGGGAAATACGGTTTTCTTTATATATATATATATATATATATATATATATACATTGATTTAAACGTACAAAAGAGTAAAAAATAAATTATCGGCCAAAATATTTTTACCTCGCTCTTCAAATAAAAGGTGGGCATTTACGATATTAATAAAGATCACAGAATTCTGTTTTGATAGAAGTAAAGCACGTACGCTTTTTTTTGTGATTGAGGCAAAAGTGTTTGCTCTAAAATTTATGTTTTACTTTTTAGAACCTTTAAATAAGGCGTGGTTAAAAAAAATTTTTTTTTTCATGTAAAATAATTTTCTACTTTTTTAACATTAATATTACCCATCGTACAAAATCACTTCGGTAGGAAACTAGAGCCATCTTTTGATAAGCTCATTAACAAAATTCCCATATAAAACTTTGAGTTATTGATTATGAAAGGTTGGTTGATTAATTATTAAATCTGATTATTAATTCCTGTATTGTCATCGAGAATACGTCCGCATAAAATTTCAGCTCAATTGGACATTGGGAATCGGGTGAAATATCGATTATTAGATTCCGTACAGACAAACAAGTGAAGCTTATATAATAGGAAAAAGGAAGCCTTCATCCAGCGTTCGATAAAACTGAAGATGATGATTTATACATAAATACACCAAAGTTATATTATTTGATCTTGACTGTTTTCGGGACACTTCCCAGTTAAGGTAAAATATCTGAGCACTTAGTACCTATATATTTTTTTTAAATATGCAGTATAAGTATGTTTTTGTTAACATAGTTTTGATTATCTCTACATATAGCCAATATTCTTCAAATATTTCCATACCTACTTTTTGTGTTGAATATATTTTTTTAAGTTATTGTTACCTTAAAAAGTATTAATAACTTTTTAAGGAATGAAATTAAATAAAGAAATATAGAAAATGCGTATACTATAAATAGTTATTGTTTCTTTTTAAAATCAAATGTATATATATGAAAGTTTTATTTGAAAATACTTAATGTATGATAAATAGTTAAACAATTTAACTATTATTTTACGACAATGGATCATGAAACCAATTAATGATACAAAACACTAAAAAAACACATGTTTAATAAAATCACAAAGATTTAATATAAACTAAGCGTAAATTGATCCCGGAACCATGCGATATAAATATGCGAAGCCATGTCAGAACCATAATATATTTCAGATTATATTTTTTGAATATAATTAACGTGAATTTAATGTATTATTGTTTATTTTATTAAAATTAAGTGGTGACATTACCACAAAATCATTTTGCATTTATTGATACAGTTACGTTTTTTTAAATTTATTTTGCAAGTTCTTCTAAATTTAGAACGTTAAGAGGCATTTTTGGATTGACAGCACGTTATTTATTGTATTTATTATTTGTTACATCTCAAGTTATATTAAATTCAAAAACATTTGATATAATATACCTTTTTAAAATCAAACAAACATTCACAAACCGTTTAAAATTAAAGATTTCTTTTAAAAGTTTTCTATTATATATTAAATAATTCATACGCTTATATTTCTTTACTGTACTAGAGTTCTCCTTACTGACGAGGTCAACATATTTATGTTGACTTTTTTATTTAAAAAAGCTCTAAAATTCTATGTAATTTATATAAGATTCTAATATATACCATACATTAAATAAAAAAAAATACATATCACCATAATGCTATGTCTCTATTCCCTAGGAAACATTATTTAAATAGAAAATCCACAGTTCCTATGTTCTCCTTGCCAGTTATTGATAATTATAATCAATATTATTTGGTGTTAATAATTATTTAATTTTCTTTATCATTTACTCAAAAATCAAGATTTTTCACTTGTTATTGTATTTCAATTTTAATTAAGAATTTAGATATTTTTTTTACATAGACAAAATATTGTGCTGCATACACCCGATTTTTGTACGACTATTGTTTTGAGAGGCGCAGTTACTCTCATTAATAAGATTAAATGAGAGAAAAAGTTGTCTCATTAATTAGATATGTGCAATATGAAGTTAAGTTTATTTACAAAAAAAAATCACGCCCACAAAATAATTACCATTTTAATTAATTATATTTCTACTTCGTTCAGTTTCTATTAAATTTTACAGTATTTTGAATGTACTGGTATTTATTGTCGTTCACCAGTAAAAGAACCAAATATAATTTTGCTTTGTTAATCTTGCATTAGAAGGCAGCTTCTTTGCGATAGAAATTCTACACGACTCGTTAAAGCGAGGTAGGCTTGATAGCGGGTCTATGATATGGGAATAGCTGGAACCAAAATATTCCCTTATGGTGGAGAATGTTCAATAGAAATTCCTGAGGTTACTCTACCTAAACGAGGAGGGACACTATCTGTTATCAGACTATGGTCTACGGATGTTATAGCTTATTATAGTCTCAAAAGGAGAAATAGTTCGCTTAAATTTTCAGGCTCGTTGTATACGTGATAATTCTTTCAAGTAGAATATAATTGTGCACGTTATTGAAATAACCCTAGACACACTTGCTATCCAAATTTAAAAAACAATTCATCCAATGTAGGCTATCAAATACACAGTTTAATGTACTCAAGCTAGATGATTCATAGAGACGAAGCTGTTTTTTTAATGGGAAAGTAGGTATGTAAGTCTTTTTGGGTGTTCGTGGGGCTTGCGACCTAACATATGGTTGGTTTAAGAGATCACTTAACACTGTATAACGTTCACAACTCCACCCATGATAGACATGACATCCATAAAATTTTTGGAAGTTATATTCATGTTTAATTTGCATACCTTGTTTCATACGTGAGTCGTATTTTACTACCGCCGCCTGTGGTTGCAATTTGTCATTCCCATAAACCAGTACAAATGTCACCATTGGTAATAGGATAGATTAATTTACTTCTTATGCGGTGGGTTCCAGATTCACTTCTCGGTGAGGAACACAGTAAATCATATATGTTCTCGTGCCAGGGTGTCTTTGTAACTGTAATTGAAACTCGTGGTCTGTTTTAGTGTTAAAATTAAAATAAATTTAGGAGAAGAAGAATTCAAACTGTTTTGCTTTGTTTATTCATATTTATAGCTTTTAATTAAGCTTCAGCAATCATACAGCATGCATGAGAATATGTATGGATGTGGCCGAAGCATAAGTGGTTTGCCAAGATAAAAAAATGTGGCTGTCTATCCTGTCTGCTTGCGGAGAAACGGCGTGATGGCTGGTTACTCAATTAGTAATTCAGTTAATAAAGCATCCACAGAAGTAAAATCTGTTTGCTGATCTATATTTATGATATCAAAAAACAAATGGCTCACCAAGTAGAAGGGAATCGAACGAACGAAACGAAATTGCATTACGAAAGAAGCATCACCATTTCAACACCAAACGATAAATATTGCACCCACATGACATGGACACATTTATCTAACACCATACTCTTTTGATTGACTTGTTGTTGAATCGAGATTATTTTGATACGAGACTTATCAATTGAATCAAGGTTTGTTAATTGAGTTTGGAATGGGGTCCAAAAAGTAAAGGTACTATTATACAAATTAGTTAATTTAAAGGCCTTCCTATTTTGGTTTTCATGGTTCACATTCACACACACAATTTATTGCTAACAACTTGATTGTCTATGGTTAAAATAAACTGCGTAGCAAACTGACTTAACTCTACAAAAGATTCAATATTTTCAATAACAGAATTCTTTTAGCTATCTTTTGGCTATGGATCATTCTTTTGATATAAATAAGGGTTTACAAATTTTACATACAAATTTACAGAATCTCAGTTTGATAAATTAGAAATTTTGGAAATAAGAAAATGTGTTAATAGTAAATTAAATATTGTAAATAACCAGGTCCTTTTTACAAATAGTTATCTTTTAAATTTATTTTCATGTTGAGTAGGTTCATTATTATTATTTATTTTCCATATGTAACTTTAAAATATTTTGATTATCTCTACTTCGATTTTAAAATTTAATTTTATTAGTATACATTTGTTATCTTGACGAAGGGGCCATGGGGCCAACCAAGTTTTTTTGTATAAAATATAACAGAATTATAGATTATTTTTCTTTTTACCATCGCAAACGAGTTTAATATACTAACCGTCATTTTTTCTTTCTGACCAGCAGCTGTCCTTATCAGCGGGTAGTCATTTCCGTGTTTTATATTCATAAACGACAATCTTATATGTGTCCCCAATTGAATATTTTACATCCATTTAAACGGAGAGAATATGGTCTCACATTTTTTTTTCATTTTCATTGCTTTGCTTAGATAATATTTAAAAACTTTAAAAAAAGTAAGCTTTTATTTTAAATATAAGCGATATTAAATAATATTTGAGTTGAACTAAAAAGTTTTTATTAACAATACCTGCAATCAAAGCACTATTCACCGTATTCCCTAAGATCACCATCCATTTCGAATCTAATATCTCAAGGGAACATTACGAACTTCCAAGAATACATTTTTTTCTTATTTATTTTTAACCCACGAGCACTCGCGGTATGAGCATTTTTCTCACGGTTAATTTTAAATTCGCGCCATTTTGTCGAAAATAATTTCTCAAGTCTCGTACATTCAGTAGCTGAGATTTATAAGTTCCCCCTTCCGCGCGTAAAATTCATTCATTCATTCATCGCGCCATTCAGTCGCTCACAGGAGAAGTTTCTCTAGGTTACCGTCATGCGGCGAATTGCTCATCGCGCGAATGACAACGTAAGTATTTAATAAAATAAAATAAATATTTTAAATATAAAATAAGCTAGTTTAATGTTTCTCATTATTAATGTCATTGTAAATATCGTAAAGTATATATAAAATAAGTATATTTTTGTAGATGGATGAACGAAATCAACGTATTTTGGCGTAGTTAGAAGAGTACTACGGAGAAGATGTTGAAGATCCGTCTTTATATGTATATCTATATGCAAGAGTCATATTCACGATGAAGATTAGGTAATTTTTCTTAATAAGATTGATAAAAAATTAGATTTTTGTTACATTTATACTTTATTTTCTAAAAAATGTTTTAGAAAACGACTTAATCACATTATTTATTTTTGTTTTAAAAATTGAAATTCTTAATGTTTTTAAATGTTAAATATATATAATTATTACAAAATTTTAAATGTTTTATTATAAAAACCATTATAAAATCATGATCAATTTTTGGATTAATGTACATTTTTTACTATTTAATATTTGTGAGCAAAATGCTCTACACGCGAGTGCCAATGTGATTTCTACTGGCGCGAGTTCTCGCAGGATAAAGAGTTTAGTTTTCTTGGAATACATTAGTTACATAAATACTAGACATATATTCAGTAAAATCAACCAGCTCATTTTATATCCACAAATTTGGGATATAAAATGAGTATGGACGTCATTTTTATTACACATCCCCAGACATGGGGTCTCTTAGGCTCGTGTTTCAAATGCGACGTTTTTAACAAAAATTATCTTCAATCGCTTTAAATCTATTTGCATATTGAATTATAGGCTACTAATAATAAAAAGACGTGAAAATATAAACAACTTTATTACTTAAAACATAGAAATTTAAAGAAAATAATAATTACGTGCACTTTTTAGGCAATATTTTTTAAGGCTATGTTTTTGGCAATTAAAAAAATTATACGTATATATTAAAAAATATATATAAAATATAACAGCATGAAGTATTTTTTCATAAAATATAATTTTAGAGGAACAAAAAAATGTAATAGCTCCTTTTGGCAACCAAAATCAAAAATTCTGACAACTGAGTTTTTAAGGTAAATTATTATCATTACATAATGGACGAAAATATTGTAGGCACGTAGGTTTGCTGCACCCAATACAGACGTAGGTAGTCATTCGATGACTTCTTTGCATTACTAATTCTACATGCTCTACTAGTTCACGCCTGTGAGGCTCCACATCTATATTTAAAGTCAAAAGTATATGTAGATATCATCAGATTTTTATATACTTTCAAGTGTTTTAGGTATCCTTTTTATTTATTATTATTAATTATTTTTGATATAGTTTGTCTTTATAAAATTCTCTTTATAAAAGTCATTGGTAGTTTGTACTGCAACTCAAGGTATACAACACAAACTACAATTCACATCCATTATATGTATTATGGATAAAAAATCTATAATACACATTATTATATAGCATCCACGCACTTTATTGCACATCATTTAATCACTATAATAACACATCACTATAATCAACATTATGAATTTGATCACAAATATATTATTTATGGTTTTTGTGTTTAATTTGTATAACTCCACATTTATTTTTAGCAAAATTTATAATTAATTAAATTTTAATAATTATTATTAATGAATTAAATGTTAATAAATATTATTATTAGTGAAATTTAAAATAAATTTAATTTTACTAAATATTATTTTTAAGTTCTGCGGGTTTACTATTTTTAGTGGGACAGCTGTTTCGGCCTGCAAGGCCATTATCAAACAGTGGATATACCACGTATAATCGACTTATTAATAAAATTTTATGTTTCCCCTTCCCCTTTAGAGTAATTAGATATTTTTGTTGAAGCCCAATATTAATGTTCGTTTTTTCATGGATACTTATCATTAAAGGTGTCTTGATTTTCAAAATGCTATGTTATGCTTAGTTATAAAAATTCCCCGTTTTCTGTAAGTGATTCTGTTTAGTTTTTATTTATAAATATTATTTTAATTTGTGTCCTTGATTTTTGGTTTTTTAAACAAATTGAGAAGTGGAGAAAAGATTATTTTTTTGTTGACCATGTAAAAGTTTTATGTTTGGATCATTCGTATATTTATTTATTTCCAGTTGCTCGATTAAATTCATTATAAAACCTTTTATTTCTATGTATAAAGGTGTTGGCGCGTTATAACCTAGCGGGGCGTTTTCATTTAATATTTTTTTTTTAAGAAATAAAACAATTATATTACAAAAAGTATATCATCAGCGCCCGAAGCAAATGCATTCTTCATAATTGCATTTTCAACCACTTGAATTTGTTTTATTAGAATTACTATTGGATATAATAATATATCGCTCGGAACACAGCCTTAAGCTTTTGAAACTATTATTATTTTTATTATTGTTATTTGACATAGATATTATCTTTTGATTGGTGTTTCGTGATTTATGGTGCGGAAATATTCCGTTGCATGATGCAACCTAAAATTTCACTCCCAACGCATCCTAACAAGAATATCTTTTAAAATTTTGTTTTATACCTATGTATAGCATAGTTACATTGCAGTGTTCCAATTTTTAATTTTTTGGTAAGAAAAATGATCATACTTTTTTGTTTGAAAAGTACGTACCAAAAAAGAATTACATTTAACTTAATAAAATTGTCTCGAGAATCTAAAAGAATGGTACCTCGCATTTTCGAAGCCTTCGTAATGTCCGCATGAATCTAAAATCAACTGGACTATTCTCGAAAAAACTATAAAACACTAGAAATATGGAGAAACTAGTGGAACGTTCTCGTTGCATCGCGAACTTTAAGATTAATTTATATATAGCGTCGGTAGACGTTCGCGCGGCAGAGTTCTGGTGACATTTCTGCAATACACAGATGAAAGCGAACCATGCGGCGAACTAGCGATAGACAAAAAGTGCAGCGAAGATTCAATTGACGTGAATTAGTACGAACCTATGTGAAATATTATAGAAACAATAAGTATGAATTTAAGAACGGTTCTTCGATTAAATCCATGTCCAGTGACTTAGTGTAGTAAATGAAAGTTAAAATAATTTTTAGTGTTTCATTTGCTTTCTACGTCCAGGATCCCGTGACAATATTATTCGCATTAAAATGTAATCATCAGAATACTTTTCTCCATACCCTTGACTCATAGAAAGACATTATTGTAACAGCAAGGTATACAGAGGCTTTTTTAAATTTATTTTTTATTAGGTTCTATTCAAATACAATTTAACATATTTAATAAAATAGTATGTATGTACAGTGTTATTGTTGATACTTGTATTCTTAGTCCTCCTCACTAGCGGTTCCTGTGTTGAGGCGGACTAGTTTATAACTTTTTATTTTCTATTTTTACTCCCTTTATATTATTAACTCGTGGCGTCTGCTTGTCTTCTTGTCTGACGAAAAAACTTTGGATCCATTTTAAACCCCTTTCCCGTGATCCAATCGAGATGAAACTTGGCAAGTAGACTCGTGGCGACGATCAAGAAGATCTATCAAATTTTCGTTAAAAAAAAAAAAAAAAATTTTGGATTTTTCAAATTTTTACTGGTTTTTTCATACAACTTACTAAGTTGTATGAAAATATTTCAACGCGTCTGGTAGACGCGGAACCTGATTATAGTATATAATTTTGGATTTTTGGAAATTTTTTATTACTCCCTTTCGTAGCGTCGCTCGACTGAAGCCCAAAATGTTTCAACTAGTAAATGAGAAAGGGAGTATAATAAAAACTTGTTTTTTTTTTACTCCCTTATGGGTTACTTTTTTAAATTTCTATGTCCTTTTAATTTATCTGCATCGGCTTAGTTTAGCCATACTTCTATCTTTTTTTAAACTCTTCAACCTATTCAATATTTCTGAAGCTTGGAGTATGCCGTCTGTCAATCCCCGACATCTCCAACCGGCCGCCACGTCAATTGGCACCAGAATAAGAGCATCATTTTATCTTCTCCTCTTTTAATAATCCTCCCCGCCCCGCTCCGCGGCGCGCCCCTGGCCACTGTTTGCGGGCGGCAAACAGCGGACCAGATAGCGAGTCCTCTGGCCAAACAGAGGCGCACAGTGCGATGGTTAATGGCGGCGATACAGGGGCACAAAGAAAACGGCCGGTAAATATTTGCCCGTTTCAGATGCGTGCCACGGGCTAGGAATCCCGTACGTGAGGTGGCCATGGGCGCGTCCAAGGCGCAGCCCAGGGACGGCCCAGGAGTTCAAAGAGACGCAGAATAATTTTCGGGATACGCCGGGCGACGCACATTTGTCACCAATTAAGGTTTCACCAGTTACGCAGCGGTTTGCGTTAATGAGTTTAAAGTACTGAAAATTTCAAGATTTATTATTGATTGAAATATTCATTGAAAGATGAAAACAAAACATGTTAAACATGTTTCAATTTTACTTTGTAATACACATATACACAATATGAGTTATCAAATTACTACTATAGTTTCGAGAGGAGCAGTTCCTCTCATCAGGTATATAGACATCAGGTATATAGATGAGAAGGACTGCTTCTCTCGAAACTATAGTAGTAATTTAATAACTCATATTGTGTGTGTATTACAAAGTAAAATTAAACATATTTCAAATATACTTTTGAATTTTTCTATTACTTTGTGGTTATTCATTATGAATATAATTAAACGAAATAATTTTGTTTATCCACCACTTAATTTTTGGTAAAACCTAACCAACGTAACTTTTTGGTTTTACCAATAATTAAGTGGTGATAAACAAAGTTATATCGTTTAATTATTTTCATATTTCAAATATTTTTGGTTGTTCGTTTGTTTCGCTGCTCATGTCTCTATATCAGAAACTTGCATGTTCAAATAACGTCGGGGTCAACAGTTTAGACACAATCACCATTTCAGATCGTCAGCATATCCTTACAGTTTGTTTTAAGAAGCTAAGGCTAGTAGAAAAAAATATTCATTCATTATTATTAATTGATATGGTAGTTACTTTTTAGTGCAACATGACAACAGTTCAATTCTTCAATTCACTTTGAATAGAAGACATAATTTACAGTTTGTGTGAAATGTTAAAAGTTAAGCCGATAAGCGGTATCATCATCAAAGTTTTTTTTTTTCAATATTCCTAACTTATCGTTTGTAAAATGTTAAATTATCATACAAGCAATGTAAATCGAATAATAAAAAAAAATGGTTTTAATACAAGTCAAATAAAATGATTTAAACTGTACAAATAATTCAAATTTCAAATTTGAAACCTTTCAAATTTCTGGATAGCAAGATGCAAATCCGGAACGGTCTATTGCAGAAAAAGTGCGTTAACCAATTACGCTGTTTTGATGTAGTGGTAAATTTAGATCCATATATAAGTACATCTAAGTGATACATACTTTTGATTGCATTTTTTTAATTTAATGCTCTGCTTTTTTAGGTGTGTTTTTGCCAAAATGTGTAAGCAATGTTTTAAATGTTATAATAAATTTATCACTGTGACAACTATCCGTAGTCCTGATAAGAACCATTTGATCGTGGGTCTCCCTAATTCTCGCTGCGACGAGGATGGCGGCCCTGAAAGGGGCCTTCTTATATTGTTTTATTTATAATTTTCTGTGTACATTCGACCTATTCAATAAATTCCGTGGATCCGAAACGCAGAAATAAATGTTGCCCTATTTTTTTCACGCTACGCCTCTCATTTAAAAGACATGCTTTTTATTTTTCTGCTCCTGATATCTAGCCACAAAAATGAGAATTGGCTACCCACTGAAAAGTTTAGTTTAGTCTTTTTTTGCTTCAACAAGTCAGAAGGCCCAGTTACAGAAGCGAAATACATGACAAAACATCCAAGTTTGAATATATAGATTAAAGTTGTGACCTCACCGAGATCGAACCCGGAACCCTCGGTGTGGGACTTTGTTATTAACTTTGTCATGTTCAAGATTTTTATTACTTATATGCCTTCCTTGCTTGTAAGACATCAAAAATTACATACATCAATGCATACATCGAACACTGAAGGGCCCAGTTACTGAGGCGCGATTCCTTTATACATGTGTACACTTCAAACATTGGTGAACAAATTGGTTTTCCGGGACCGGGATTGATAAACGATGCAGAAAGCTGGACTCTGAGCTCTGTCGACTTGAAATTGCGAGTGTTTCAGCGCAAAATCCCGAGAATGATCTGTGATCCGATTTGCAAAGGTAATGTTTGGCGTAGCTGTTACATCGTCGAAGTTTACGAGCTCTACAAGGAGCCTGGCGTCGTCAAATTTATAAAATCCAATGTCTCCGATGGGCCTCGCATCTGCTACGGGCGGAAGAATCTTCACCAGGTGCATCCAACATTTTATAAACCAAAAGGAAGAAAAAATCGATATACCGTGACTCCAAGATCTAAGTTGTAATCATAGACATGTTGATGACATTTGAAAAATATTTATTAATTTTTTTTTATATAAATGTTTTTTTTTGCAAAATATACCTATATATTTTATTTCAAACATATTTTTTAGTATAGTTGTAATTTTACAGCATAATTCTATGATATTTAAAATAATAATTATTTTGATATATAAAAAGATGAAGTTAATATTAGTAATAATCATTAAATTAATAAAAACATCGTTCGAACTTACAAATCTCACCACTAGATTTAAAATGCATTGTTGTTATTTGCCTAATAATAAATTTTATGAATTCGCAAACCATATTATGCAAAAAAATAATTATTTTTATTTAAATGCCATTAATCTTCTCCATCCGTTGCGTGTAAAGCTAATTAAATGAATGGCTTAAAACATTTAGAATTTTTGAAACACGAGTATTACTTTGTTTAACAATATTTATTTCATTAAATTTCCTTGTCTTCTTACAATATTACCGTTAAAATCACCTTTACACCACTAACTCCGGCTCATTTTTTTAGTACCTTGTCAATTAATAATTTAATCATCCATCTAATCCATGTAAAAATTCAATAAATTTGAATGTATTTAGTTAAATACTTCACCTGTCGATGAGAGATTCCGTTGCACTAGAAATTTGAGTAATGCAACATGTTCAGCTAACTCATAAGAGGTAACAACGTTTATATTTGTTATTTGATATGTTGATATGTTATTTAAAAAATTCTTGTTTCACAATTATGTAAAAGCCGAATTTGGGGCGCATATAATTAATGAAAAAATTAAATATATTTATTTTATTAATAAATTTGTAAATAAGGTGAATAAGGTAAAAATATGAAATAAAGTGAGTTGGGCGATCATACATAATGTCATGGGTTGTGGCTGCGGGAAACGAATTAACATACTTGAAATTAAGTAACGATTTATAAATCAATGATTAATTAACTATTAAATGTACAAAGTCACAAAGACGAATCAAATTCATACAATTTTGCTATAAAAAACATTATTTCGCAATTTATCACTCGTCTATCAAAACTTTGTTATCCTTGGGAATACTTTATTTATTTTTGCTAGAACATTTTATCCAATTCTCGCACGTAGTAGTCGGATTTATTTAATCACTCACTCGCTCGATTGTGTCGCTTAATTTATTTTGCTTCGATTGTCTTGTGACTGGTCACACCGCGGTTTAATTCTCACCCACCCTTCCTTTCTGGGTTTCAATCCATGGGATTGGTTTGCAGCAAAGCACATATCCTTTTCCATTCTGCTCGGTCTCCGGTGATGCTCTTCAGCTCTGTGTAGGAGGCACAATTCATATCTTGGCACACTTGCTCAAGATATTCACGGCGAGGGCGCCCTCTGGCAATCTTTCCCTCTACCGTTCCCGCCAGTATGGTTTTGAGCAGATTTTCATGGCTTATTTCTCACCGATAGAAATGTAAAAAAAAACTCAGTTGTGCAGTGAGGTGCTGCTTTGTATACTGATACGGTGACTTTCGAACTTTAGAGGAGATTATTTTCATTTTTAGAGCTTACGAGAAGGTTCCTGTCACCTTAAGGCGTCCATGTTTCGAATGTTGTAGGTAATCCTAGAATGCTGTAGACTGTTCTAGAGCCTTCCAAAGTGTTGTTCCAAAGTGACATATTGGAAGGGATTTGGAGAGTGCGCAATTCCTTCTGCTTACCATTTTGTTACAATATCATATAAATTATATTTTCACGTTGAAACATAGTTCACTAATTTACTATGGTAACTTAATTATTCTGTAAAGTATCTCGGAAAATGTTAAATGTTGATCTCTCATAGCTTTTGTTAGTGTTTGATAATTTGAATCAGCGAAATGATTTGAATTTATGTCTTTGCATCTTGCCTTGCAAGCGAAATTCCAGCACAACATCAAAAAGTGAACAAAAAACGGTGTAATTTCAAATCAAGGAACTATGGCATCGATTTAAATTCATACAAACTTGGTTTCGCAAGAAAAACCTTGCCTTGTAAAGTTAAACTGTTTTCGGCAAAGTAAAATCATTTTTAGGCATACAAAATACAGTGTGTCAAATGAAATTTGTCCGCTGACATGTTAATTGTTTATCACATCACGAGTGGACCGAGTGACGGGGTTTTGTACGCTAATTTTGAATTATCGTCGCTGTATATATAATAAAGCCAAAGTACCATTTAGTACATTCTGAGATGAACAAATCAATTTGTCATATACATAATAGAGATATACTAAAAAAAACATTGCCGTTCATTTGGAAAGTATGCCTAGTAATTATTTTTATAAATCTAGTCTGTGCAATTATTTTTTAAAACAGTTTCATTCGTTTATCTCAGAATTTACTAAAACGGCACATAGAATTAATTACATACGCAGTGACTTTATATTACATACGTAGATAAAATTAAAAAATCTCTGGCGGATCGAACCGAAATTGCAGAAAGGCGACATCTATGCGGCACCGGTCGCGACAAGTGACGACAGGCACGCGCACGTTTTGGAGATACGACGCGTCAATAGAGGCACGACAGGCCAGGACCAGCTTGACGTTGGTGCGCGAACAACTACCACTCTTTCTAATGCCATGGTCCAGGCCGCAGCTTTAGGAACTTTCGCTAATTTGAATGCACTTCAATTTGGGCGTGTCGTTTTGCTACCTATAAAACTCCCGCGTACAATACCATACTAAACTTACCTTCTGCAACATTTCAACTTTCATTGTAACTTTTTTCAGTACATTGTGTTTACATAGTACGGGTTTTACTTACTAATTATACCCCTTTCGTTGCTGGAATTCTCGTAAGTATGAACACCATATTTAAATGTGTGACTGCGCTGTTAGCGCTGTTGCGAATTACCAGCGCTAGTTCCATAGATCGCTTGCAAAAAAGTGATATTCATTTAAATTATTTTTCTGTAGCGTTGAGGGTGAAATTTGTGAATCCAAACTAGCGGAAGTTCCTGAAGCTGCGGCCTGGACCATGGCAGTAGAAAAAGTGGTAGTTGTTCGCGCACCAACCTCTAGCCGGACCTGGCCTGTCGTGCCTCTGTTGGCGCACCGTTTCTCCAGAACGTGCGCGCGCCGGTCTTCCCTTGTCGCGACCGGTGCCGCATAGATGTCGCCTTCCTGCACTTTTGGGTCGATCCGCCACAGTTTTTTTAAATTTTATCTACGTATCTAATATAACGTCCTATATAATTAATTCTATGTGCTGTTTTAGTAAATTCTGAGATAAACGAATGAAACTGATTTAAAAAATAATTGCACATACTAGATTTATAAAAATAATTACTAGGCAGACTTTCCAGATGAACGGAATGTTTTTTTGAGTATATCTCCATTATATACAGAAAAATTGACAAATTGATTCGTTCATCTCAGAATGTACTAACGGCACATTGGCTTTATTACATATACAGCGACAATAATTCAAAATTAGACCCCATCATTCGGTCCACTTGTGGTGTGTTAAACAATTAACATGTCAGCGGACAAATTGCATTTGAGATACTGTATTCTGTATGCATTTCATGCGAGATTTCATCAAACATGTGAGATATACATATGATCAATGTGTGAGAGAGATGCCGTGAGCGTTTGAAGCTGCCAAAGCTGATTTACCAATTTCCGTTCCGGAGATATTAGCCCGGAACAAGATTCTCCATCCGGTGTACCGTCTTACACAGATCGATGATGACATATTGCGGTCTTGTTGGAAGATATCTCACGTTATTAAAAATTAGTTTGGTATCCATTAATTAAACATCAAACTTTATTTAACTGTAATTTCGGATATTTTATAAGCCCCGTAAGTATTATCGAGAAGCGAATCTCGACGTTTCGTTGGATACTTATCCAACGTCATCAGGAGGACGACCTTTACTCGCGGAGGTGGAGGTCGGACTGATTAAAGGTGCTGCTTTCTAGGGCGTAAATTGTATGCACTTTGTTGTGGAGTGTTCTTTTCTTCTACAATAGAGGTAGTGAAATCCGCCGACGTTACTAGTACATATTGCATACTGGCGACCTGAATGTAATATCTGAAAAAACATTTAAATATGTCTAACGACCGTAATAACAACTTTAACTCTTTATTAACATCAAACATTAAATAAAACAATGCAAAGATCTCCCAAAATACGACGTAATTTTTTTTAAATAAAAATCTTTTTTACCGCGCTTACTGCGGATGTTGTTATAGATGTAAAAACATCATATTACAAAGTGATTTATTTATTTCTCCTTAAGAAGACAGTCTAGTTTTTATCGTTTCATTCAGTTACATATCGTCCTGTGTCTGGTTATCTCTTTTTAATTTTATTTTAAATCTTTCCTCATTCATTCGCTAAATATGCCCAAACTTATTACTTTTTACTAAAGAATATATTTTTATGAAAAAACACGTTACATGTTTGAGACACACGTATCATGCCATCCCTGCCAAGAATTTTTTTTTCTGAGAAAACACGTTACATGTCTTAAACACACATATTATTCCATTCCTGCATAATATTCTAGATAATATTTTTAGTACGTTACATATCTTATACACATATATCGCGTACCATCCCTGCATAATAAGTACACAATTTTTAATACATCTCCTAGTTACTATTTTTGTTTGCCAATTTAGTATAACTTCAAACTCGTTAACATAAGTATTTATCCTTGTACGTAGAATTATTTATCATCAAATCTAATTAATTGAACTAGATATGAACTCCAGGACACCAGTAACGTAGATTTATTTTATATTAAAGAACACATTTTCATTGTCATGTTGCAATTTCAGAAAAAAGTTCTGTTAAATTTTTAAAACCAAATTTATTAATCAACAAAAAAATATTTGGCTGCTACCGGGATTCGAACCACGGATCTCCTTCTATCCGGGGCAGGTGCGTTAACCGATTACACTATACCGCCCTCATACAATCAAATGTTTCCACAATTTTAATGAATTAAAGATTTAATTCTGGCGTCTTCTGGCAGCAGATACACAAAGTAATTTGTGACTATCGCATTACCAAAAAGTGGATTGCTAATAATGGATAATATGTATTAATCAATAATAATAAGAGACTTAAGATATAAAATTATATAAGATCGATATATTGACGCAAATGTAGAAGGTTAACGCAACAGCCCCGGTTAGGAGGAGATCCTTGGTTTGAATACCGGTAGCAGTCAAATATTTTTTCGTTGATTTGATTTGTCTCTATGTCTATTCTAATTGATTTATTTATTTGGTTTTAATTTTCATAGAACAAGCGATTAGCTTATTTTAAAAAGAGTTAGAATATTGATGCGTCACGCATTCCGTATTCGCGTCTTTATTTTTTTTAATTTTTGTTTTTAAAATAAATTTTTACTTCACCGACCCCTCAACATACGCCCCTGGATCCGGTACAGAACGACCCTACCGTACAATATGCTTCTAATGACTCTAACTGACCGCCAGATAACGGAAGTGTTCCCTCTGAAGCGCCGGTGCCGTACATAATGTGCCCCGCCACATACGGCAAAACACACAGCATCTCTGGTCATCTCGTTCTCCAAATAATTAAGCAGCGTACATCCGCAGGTTAATTGATTACCCTTTGAATTAATACTTTAGACCCTAAATAGTTTACTCCTAATGAACATTCTAATTAGACGGTTTTAAATGTGTTTATTTTTAGATATTTAAATTCATGTCGGCAAAACACTTAGCAATTTTTCAAATTAATTAAAATATTGAACGCATAAAATAAATAAAAGATAACCTTATAATTATCAATGAAATTTAAAAAAAAAATTATGAGAAAACAGAAAAAAATTAGTACGTACGCATTTGATATCTATACTCATAAAATATACCATAGCTATGTAAATAAATATCGAAGGTCCTTACGCATACTGTCAAATATGCCAAAATTCTATTTTAAACCATCCAATTTACTCTAAGCTTGTAAACTCGTTTTAAAAAAGCAAATATTAATGGAAAATTAATCTTTTTTTAACATTATTCGAAATCATTGAGTAAATTGGATGGTTTTACAAAGTGAAACGAATATCCAAATTTGCAGATTCGACGATACGATATTAAATTAAATTCAATTTTAATTTTCGTTTAATCT
Organism: Agrypnia vestita; assembly: GCA_016648135.1. Taxonomy (NCBI): domain Eukaryota; kingdom Metazoa; phylum Arthropoda; class Insecta; order Trichoptera; family Phryganeidae; genus Agrypnia; species Agrypnia vestita. Next base: position 44,308 of record JADDOH010002145.1, read on the forward strand.
ATATCTCAGGTAGGTTATTTGGACGTAGTTATGTAGAAAGCATCCAACCCACAAAATTGTTAAAATGAGTTATGTACGGGTTTGGAGAGCTCAATGCGATATCTTTATGTTTTAAAAACGTCCAAGCTCTAAGTGATATAGTTTTTTGTAAATTCTGTCGTTTTCTCTTGGCCATCGCCGTTAAATTAACACTTAAACTAAAGAAACCTGTTTGAAACATCCATGTTGTTTGGATACATTATGCAACTTTTCAAAAACACAAAAAACATCTTTACAATGACCCCTTAGCAAAAAAAATATGCAATAATTAATTAATTACTCCACCCGCTTATTATTTTCCAATCGAACTATCATTTTGGACAGATTTACTAATAATTAATCAATTAATCCATCATAGTTTATTAATGAAAGTTTTATATGTGAAATTTGTTAATGAGCTCATCAAAAGATGGCGATTGTCTCCTACCGAAGTGATTTTTTTACGCTGGGTAGTATGTAATCTAAAAATCAGAAATTTATATTTTATGAACAATTTTAAAAAAAACATTTGTTTGAAAGTACTAAAAAGTAAAAATTAATTTTTCGGACGAAAAAAATATTTTTTACTCTCAGGTATATTAAATATACGCGTGGTTTTAATTTTTTTTCATGTAACATAACTATGATTACTTATCATAAATGAGCTTTACAATCTTAATGCCAAACATACTCGAACTTTCATACTAATCGCACTACATTTGAATACCAAATTTATTTATTTATTTATTTGTTTACGCCCATTAGGCTTTTACATAAAGAGTATAAAATAAATTTCAAAAAGCACATACATTAAAAGTTTCAGGAATAGCACCAAATCATGAGTATAAAAATTAAAAATGTAGAGTAGGTAACGAGCAGCAATGCGTATAGGCTTTTACATAAAAAAATATATCATAAAATTAAAAAGAACATACATTAAACAATATAAATTACAAGTAGCAAATTATTAAAAGTACCAGGAATAGCACCAAAACATGTGTACAGAAATTAAAAATATAAAGTACAAAGCGGCAATGTGTACGAAAAATATATATTACCCACCATTACATATTAACAGCTGAAGTCAGTAACGAAGCAGTATTGCCTCTTTAAGTGTAAACTTTACTTTCTCCAGACTGTCGACGAAAATGTCAATCATGCAACCATATTCATTACAAGTTCCCAATAGTCTGTGTATCACAGAATTTGATTGATAATTGGTATTGCAATTGTTGCGATGGAATGTGACAATTTGTCGCGTTCTATGTGTGGAAGGGATATTATAATCGATACATGCCACAAGGTCAGGGCTGTCCAACATATTGTTTACAATTTTGTAAAGAAGAACTATATCATAAATTTTTTTTCTATCATATAATGTGAGTAAATTTAGTCTCTTCAATATGTAATTGTATTCTATGTTTTGTATTGGTATGCTTAACTTGTAGTTAATGTATTTGAGAAATTTGCGTTGGACACGCTCAATACTGTCTATATGCCCATTATAATATGGGGACCAAACTGATGAGCAATATTCTAATTGGCTCCGGACAAGAGACATGTATAACATTTTAATACTTTCAATTGATTGAAATGGGCGTGATGTCCTTAAAATAAATCTCAGCAATTTTAGAGACTTACAAGTTATCGCATTAATATGATTAGTAAAAGTAAGTTTCGAGTCGAATAATACCCCTAAGTCTCGAATACAGTCAACATTTTCTAGTTTGGTGTTACATAGAGAGTATTCAAAATTTATTTTTGATTTTAATCTAGTAAATGATATAATTTTGCATTTATTTAAATTTAAGTACAATTTATTCGTTTCACACCATACTGAAAGAGAATTTAGGTTTTGCTGTAATATTTTGCAGTCATAAATGTTGGTTACTGATTTAAAGATTTTTAGATCGTCTGCAAACAGCAAATATTCAATGTCATTAAATATTGTTGAAATGTCATTCACAAATAATAGAAATAGTATTGGTCCAAGATGCGATACCTGTGGTACACCACTAGTAGCATGGAAACATTCTGATACATATGAATATATTTTTACCCTTTGCCTTCTTTCACTCAGATAGCTCGTTAACCAAGAAAGTATTTGTCCACCAAATCCTTTTTTTCCCAATTTGGCAATTAATAAAGCATGTGAGACTTTGTCAAACGCCTTACTGAAGTCCGTGTAAACTGAATCTACTTGAGTTTTATTAACAAAAGATTTAATAATGTAATTTTCATACAAAACTAAATTTGTTAGGGTAGATCTATTTGAGATGAATCCGTGTTGGTACGGAGTTATTGTTTGTTTTAAAACAGGAGATATAGTATCGAGGACTAGTGATTCGAATAACTTAGGTATACAAGATTGTAAGCAAATGGGTCTATAATTTTTTACATCATTATTGTCTCCATCTTTGAAGATCGGTGTTAAGAAACTTTCCTTCCATATATGTGGGAATATACCCGCTGATATGGATTTATTAAATATGATTGACAGGGGGAGAGATAGTACATCAACACAATTTTTTATAAATAGTGGAGGAATTCCGTCAGGTCCATGCCCTTTATTTACATCAAGTTTTTTAATCCCACTTATAATACTGGAAGTACTTATTGTGCAATTATTTATATTTAATGTGGTTTCTATGTTTGATGTTGCTGATGTGTGGTCGGTGTTTTTTGGTAACACAGGTACATAGACATTTTTAAAGAATTCCGCAAATAAATTAACAATCCCATCAAAATTATTACAAAATTTACCATTGTAGAACATAACATTAGGATAACTATTTTTATAAACTATTAGGGATTTTGTATAATTCCAAAAGGTTTTAACATTTACTTTGATGGAAGACTCAACTTCTTTTATATAATTAGAGTAACACCATTTAGACAATACTTTACATTGAGATCTAAGCTGTGAGTAATTACTGTAATCGATACTGTTTTTTGTTTCTTTATATGTTTTGTGAGCAAGCTTTTTATTTTTTATCATTTCCTTTAAATCTTTCGAAACCCATTTTGGAAAAGAACTAGGAAATATTTCAACATATGGAACAAATTTGTTTACAGTGTCGTCAATAATACTATGAAATTTTTCAGT
>JADDOH010002146.1:0-26430 GCA_016648135.1 Agrypnia vestita
CGAGGAAGAATGAAGAGGAGGGATAAGGGTCGTGAACCGTGACGTGACTGCCGCCAGATTTCTGGTCGAGCGCCTAAAAATGCAAATATTAACGATACCCTACGATTTAATTAGGAAAAGTAATAGATTTCTTACAAAGACAAAATTATTTAAACGTGAAAGCATGTTTGAAGGGTTTATTTGGCGTTCACAGGGCTTTCGATCTATCTTAGCTGGCTAAAGTGATCACTTTACACAACGCAACATCCTAATATCTTATTTTGCACATCATCTTTCCTTCGTTATATCAATATTAGCATTGCCTCCAGGATCTCCAGCCAGATGAAATGCAACCAATCGCCATTCGTGACAATATTTAAAAACTGTGCTCGAGATAATTTAATGTTCTAGGTTGTCACTTTGTATTTATAGGGAGTGGGTAAGGAATGCGCGGTCACATAATATTATATAAATCTCCACTAATAAATACAACACGAATATTTCCGCACGAACTGGTCGTGGATCGTGACGCTCACTTCCTCTGGAACTTGACATTGGAAACATAGCTCTTACCTCTGGAAACAATCTGGATCTATAATACATTCTCTAATCCGGGTAATAAACAATCAACATTCATGATTGATTATGGTTTTGTAGATGTTATTAATTCTGTACCCTCACCTTCGCGTCAGTAACTCCTCGGTTTCTCGAACAGCCTTTAGCCTAAAGGGTAAAAATATATTTCCAGACTTTGACGCTCCTCAAAACTACTAGTTATTTACACTAAAGTAGGAGTTCAATGTACATTATTTATCTACATAGTCACCTCCCGTTTAGTTTCAGCGGTTCATAAGCTTGCATATTCCTTCCAAGAAGAAGGTTTTCGGTTAGTCACGAAGTCACTTATGCACCGCCTCCTGCAAATCCCAGGAAAATCAACGACCTAGCAAAGCATCCTTGAGCGGCCCAAACAGATGAAAGTCGGAGCATCGTGCTCCCTTACTCCTCTTGCGTTACACTCGTCCGACCACTTTTAAAGTTCTCAATCCACGAAAATACGCTTTTGCGTGATAAGGTAGACCTCTTTTCATTTAAGAAAGACAATCGAATAAGTATGTGTAAGCCGTGCGTACGACGCACATTGTCTTGTTGTGTCGGTGTTTACGAGTATAAATACCAACACAACGAAAAAATGTACCTCGTACCCACGACTGACACATACTTATACGATTGTCTTTCTTAAATGGAAGCAGCTATACTCTCCACGTATTTTAATAAAAGTTTACGATGATTTTTATCCCTTTTCACATCCTCTGACCAGGAAAATCGGATGACTGCTCGTCGTTCCACTCTGGTGCAAACTGCTAGCGAAACGGGAATTATTATGTAAATGACACGATCGGGATCAAATTTTGCATACATGACCGCAGTCGCATCAGCTCCAAGCATGCACGCGCAGGAGGCAATATGATAACATTAAAGGTGCATTGTTGAAGATGTTTAAGTGTTGATAATTTTTGACTCACCCTTCCTCATACAAGCACAAAAGACTCCTTTGAAAGCTGCCTTTTGATCCGCGTATCATTTGATTGCGGCCACCATGTCAATACTGACTTTGAGTAGGAAAGATAGGAAACACAATATTAAATATCGAATAGAATCTGATTCGATAGATTCTAAATTTATTTATTAACGGCACATATCGCTTAATGTACTACCAACCAAATAACGTGTTCTGCTATGTTTTTTATTTTCTTAACTCACCAGAGCCGGTCGCGACACGCGGTGACGTGCTTCGCTATGAACATTTGGTACCGTTTGGCTTATAAGCTCGCGGTAGGTCAGACGACGCAGCTGATGTCTGGTGTTTTTTAATTTGCATATTTCATCAAAATGATGTATTCGAAATTTGTGCAACACATCATTTAGCTGAATATGTCCATGGACAAGTTTTGAATCATTGAGAAAGATGCAAATATTTAGATATACCTATTGAAAAAAATATATACATAAAATAACAAACACTGTTTTAACCACTATTAATTCTTAACAAAAATTTAACATGTTATGGAAACGATGCTCCCTTCTCTGGATAAAAAATGTAATTTTTTTGTCCTGAAACAAGTCCGTTTTTGGAGTATGTACATTTATTGTCCAGAAAAGGAGAGTAGAGTAGAGTAGAATTTTTGTAATAAAAAGTAATTGTGGTTCAAACAATCTATTTATTGTTTTATTTATAAAATGGTAAAAATTGATCAAGATAAAATTTAGTCGTGAATAATAATTTGATTCCATGATTGAAAAATTGGCAAGAAGTGAGGAAATTACTTCTTCACCTTCAGTGACTTGAAATATTTGAGATACGGTTCTACAGATGGCATCTACGCAACATCTAAAAATACGTCGGAGTTATCAAAATTATCAAAATGTCAGTTGATTATGGATTTTTTCTTTAGTTTGTTCTCCAACGATCCAAGTCAAAAAAATGTGGTTCTCTCGTTTGTCTCCGCAGTAATTTAGAATTTCAGGGAAGTCAAAGACCCCTGATAACTTTCTTACTAAACGAAAGGCTTCACACCCCACCAAAGATTGAAAGTTTCCTAAGGCTCTAATGGAATGTTCGCGACTTCGTTCTTCAATGAACACACCTGTTTTTAAATATTTGCATCTCGTAACTTAGATGGCTCGCAACATTTTTATAAACAGAATATAATGTTATTCAAGAATGTATTTTTTAATAAACGCCAAGATTATTCACAGATTCGAATCCCGTCTATCGGCTGATATTGCAACGCTTAAAAATGCAAATTTGTAAAAAGTATCTAGCAGTTTTACAGACAAACGATTCGGATACCATCCTGACCTTTGTATTGGCTGTCTTGATGTTTTAATAAGTATAACAGGATGGAGGCGGTGGATGACGCGCGTGAATAAAAAAAATGTTTTTTCTGTTCACTTTCACGGACACGACTAGAATACCCAGAGGTCACTGCTAACCGAACATATTCGACACAATTCCATAATAATTATATGGCCCATCTTTTCGTGGATATATGAAACATGCCAATTACGCAAAATTGATTTACGATTCTGAAAAGTGGTGCTAAATTTTTAGTACTAGCTCTACACGAAAATAATTTAATTTTATGTTTACACCGTCGATAGTCACTTTTTTTTTAAGAAGATTAATTTAAATGTTAAACACTTTTTGTCGGTAACTAAAATTGCATCAAAAAAGTTAAAATAGATTTTTTAATTAGCTGTCATCTGGTAACATACACTTATGTGGTCACTACCGTGTGTTGAGTATTTATGACATGCCGCTCATTTCTCAAAAATCACATAAGTTCCAATAATGTCTAAATCGTTGAATTTCAAATGACCCTATTTCAGCCTCAATGGATTGCTAGTGATGTGCTCTTGCCGTAGGAGTTTCCTGGGACATTGTGATACGTGTCAACTTCACTAGAGTTCTAAATAATTACACTGGGAAAATCTTTTAATTGCGCAAACCGTGGAGAAGATGGGAGAAGTCAGGCTGCAATCGTATGATCATGTAATAAAAAAACCAGATGATCGTAGTAGAAAACAAGTAGGAAGACCTCAAACACTGCTGAGTGAAGAACGCCCACGTGTATCAGAAGACCGGAACAGAATACCCTGACACGTGTGAGAAGGGCCGACTCCATGTAAATGGGAAAAGTAAAAGATGATAAACAAGATGAGAAATTCATTCAATGCAATTTTTCGGACAATTTTTTGATACAATTTGTATTATTATAATGTTTAAAATACACAGGTTGAAATTAAATTACATTAGTTAATTGATATGACAGTTACTTTGTGGTGTAACACTATTATTTTAATTTCAATAAGCTAAACTTTAATAAAAACATGTTCAGTAATTTTGTCACTACCGAGAGGAGCTTTCTTCTTCATCATTAGGTATAAATAATAACCGTCATTACATTATAGTTATTAATTATATTATGTATAATATATATTAATTACACCTGATGATGAGAAGAAAAGCTCCTCTCGAAAGTATAGCAGTACAAATTCTAAAAATAATAAACTGTGTTATTAGCAAATTAAAAATTATAAATAACCAAATACCTTTTTTGCAAATACTTACATTTTAAATTTGTTTTCACATTAGTTCTTTATTAATTATTCAACTTCCGTATATATTTTTTGTTTTTGTTAATGCATATTCATTCAATTTTAATTTTTAGCATTTAAATAAATAATCATGTTTCCTCCGAAACATGATTATTTATTTAAACAGTGGTTTTATACAGCGTTTTACTTTATTTATTAACACACACATTATTCCATCAGAAAAACAAATTATTACTAATATTGGATGCGAAGGGAATCCGAAATGGAAATGAATCCGTGACCTTAGATCAGGAAGCAAAGAATCCAACGTTGGGTTATCGGGGTCACTATAATTTTAAACATATTATTACTACCGCTTCAATATTTTTTTTTGAAATTCTGTTTTTTTATACACAAACATGTATAGTTTTTCTACTTAATGTAAGTCGACTCCCTCGTTACTGAAGATCGTGACCCCGTGGCCGGGTTATGGGTCCTTGGCGATTCTCCTCCATATTTTCCTGTAGATCAGAATTCATCGCGATAGGACAGCCAGCAGAATGTTTAATCTTACTTCATCGAGTTGAAGATCGCTCCCTTCCGCTTTGGCCTTCCTCATATCTGGTCACCACCATTTTTTCAAGATTTTCTTTCGCTCTGTGGGCGATGAGGCCAGATCTTTTTGGAGATTTCTTCTTTGAAATCAGGCGTATGAACGCACTCTCCTATACTCAGAATGTGCCAATAATGTGCTGACTTAATCTTCTTCTTCTTATGCACTTAATTTACTGCGGCCTGTACGGTAGACTGGCCAAACAACTGTCTCAAGTTTTTCAGTTTTCATCATGTTTTCTTTCTTCCGGGACCCCAACTTCCGGAAATCTTCCCCTGCATTGCGAGGTACAAGATCTCCTACTTCTCTGCATGTCTTATCACATGTCCGAGATATTGAAGCTTTCAGATTTTCTTTGTTCTAATTACTTATTTTTATTTATTCTTCCGAAAATTTTCATTTGTAACTCCAGCTTATTTTGAGTATTATTTTGTAGATTCACATCTAGAATGCTTCAAGTCACAACAAATTTCGGAAATTTTTAAAAATAGTTTAATTTAATTACTATCAATCTGATAAATTAACATTAAATTTAAAACAAGCGCGCGGTATATATGCCTAACCCATACATAACCTAACCTAACCGTTAGAATTCGTCAACTAACGTCAAGTTCGTTGTTACAATACTGTCTAGTTTGAAGCGGTCATATAACTTTTTCTCTTTCTCGCATAGATTCACGTTGTTCACCCATACATTGACGCTGATCGAAATACAACACATTATTGAAGTGCTACCAAAAAATTGTACACAGAAAATGCAAATCGGTTTCTACGGAAATACTAACCATGGCCACGCAACGGATCGCTATTGCTACATATATGTGTGTATTTTAATTTGTTCAACCACTTCTTAGTATCTATTGAATTAACGTCCTTCGATATCGAAACATGGACAAGTATTAAAATCAACATTATCCTTAAAAACTCGTTTCAAATTCGCAATAATATAGTGACGTCTCGTCATCATGTTGCCGTTTTGCGTTTTATATCAAATTATTTATACTTATTCGTAAAATTAAAGAATATTGAAAACTGCGTTCTTGGATTCGGCTGCGCAATGCAAAATTTTAATTTATTTCACGATTCGTATTGCTTCTGGATGATTTATTTTGTAAGACGAGGAAATAAATCATCTACGAATGTTTTGTACTGGGTTAATTCAATTTTCTCTGATTCTTTGGGTTGCAAATTAAGCAGAGTCACTCTGAAATAAATTCTGAAAAAGATTCAATAACCATCTCAATATTTTTATGCATAACACATAGTACAGCTAGGTATATCATCATCATCATCTTCTTCACCTTGTCCTAGTAGGGTCGGGGGCCCAAAGACCATTCTGTTTTCATACACTTTTTTTACATCCCTCAGCTTAATCTGGGGCGACCCACCGGCCATCTTCCTTCCGGGGTTGCCAAGAGGATTCTTCTTGGTATTCGTTCCTCAGGCGTTCTTAGCGAATGTCTAAGACACCTCATTTGTGATTTTTCTATGTGTAGGAGGAGTAGGGGCTCTATGCCGAGTGCGTGCCTTATGTCAGCACTTCTCTCTGCCCATCAGTGCGACTCCCGCTACCCCCCTTAGAAAACTCATCTCGGCAGCATCGGGATCCTTGCTCTCACTCTCTCCGTCAGGATCCAAATTTGATGGCCTTATATTAGGGTGGGCCTGAACACAGATTTGAAAACAGTCAGTTTTGTTTTGACACTAAACTCGGATTTTCTTATCACCGCACTATGTAGAGAACTTAGAACGCCGGTTTTAACTCCGATTCTTCTATCTGTTTCACTATCCTGCCCCCGTCACTAGAAAATTCCACCCCAAGTATTTGAATTCTTCAGGTATATATTATGTATTTGAGTTCTTACATTACATTAATCATAACTGCATAATTAACACTCACACTTCTAACTACCAAATCTACAGAAAGTAAGTATTTCGTTGTAATCAAACAGAAACGAAAAAAAATGGTACGTGTACTTATTATATACGTACGTTAGAAGTACCAAATGTTTCTTTGGCACTCATAAAAATCCACATATTAATAAAATATTAAAGCAAAAACTATAATACAAGATATTAACGATATCAATGTGAAAATATACATGACCACGACCATAACGATTTCCGAGGTTTCCGACCATATATTTTACGATTTCGCAATTAACGGTGTCGTCTCTATTATAATATAAAGTAAAAAGCAGAAGCATAATTCGACAAATACTTTAATAAATAATACTTTAATAAATCTTTCAATACACCTTTTAATATATGTTTGAATAATATACAGTTATTGGCAAAGACGTCCAGTTGCTCGTAACTGTTTGCTAGTCTAGCCTTTGCAGTGGGGAATCAAAAAAATAGTTAGTAGTTGCAGTTTCCACGGCAAAATCTGCATGACTTCTAATGCGAGACGGAACACGCAACCAGATACAGTCGCCGGCAAACTTCTTGAAATTTTTTGGCGTAGTGGGGGAATGCGCAAAAGACAAAATTTGGATCTCTTTGGTGGAATAATACATGCGTAAACTTCCACCCACTACGCCGAAAAATTTCGAGATGTTTGCCGGCTACTGTACGTTCTAGTCGTTGAGGACAGTCGAAAGTATAATTTATTAGTTCGTGTAAAAAGAGTGTAAAAATACAGAAATCTACACAAGAAGCTCCTTTTTAGCATTTCAACTACACAGCTAAAATTATAATTTAACAAACAGTTCTAATTTTCAATTCAATAACCAATCATTCGCCAGCTTTTGAATTGAGCATCTTTATCTTTATATATTATCTCTTCGAAAATACATTATTTATATTACTGGAACACTAACTTCAAGTCAATAAATTTTTGGCAGTTACCTAACTACCATAAACAATATGTAAAATATACACACTTTACTCTATTTGACGCATTATTTTTGCTCTCAGTCCAATTCTAACGGAATTGTAAATTTTTAAATTTTTGCGCAGCCTTCGTTTTGAAACAAGTTGGAGGATCTGCCAAACTGAGCTGTGATATTTAGTAGGTCAATTTTTCAGATAAATTTGATTGAAGTCTAATGAGAATTGCGGGACAGACAGACATAGGCCTGTAGATAAGTGGTTTTGTTTAAGTGTAGGCGGGGTTGGATTGCACTACCCACACGTACTCTTGAAATAATGGAGAACCTGGTCCTATGGCAAGGATGTTCCAGTAAGGCTGGATTTTTCCGCAATTTTGCAACCTTTATCTGGTGCAGAGGAGTATTTCGATCGTGATCGAAGGAATTAGGTACATTGAAAACCGAGAAGGGTCGTTTTTATTTTTAATTGTCAACGCTAAAACTGGCCACGAGACTCAAGTAGCGAAACACATCACAAAATCCCCTGTTTTGGCAAAATCACATAGATATATTGTGACCTTGCAGGGAATCGAACACAGAACCACCGTTAGGAGAAGCCAGTGAAAACCATGAGGGTCGTGAGGATTTTTAAAAAATAAATGGATATAGATATATTTATATACAACGCTTGTAGATACTGTAGGGAAAGACAATATAATTGCAATTTATTAATTCATCATATATATTCAAATAGTTTTTACAAGTTAATATGTGTAGTTAAAGAACAATGTTGCTTATGATTTTGACAGTAAAATATATTCTTTATTCGTTGTCCTATCTACTTCGCTACTTTTCTAATATATAGCAGCAGAAAATGCTTTTCTGTGTTGAAGAAAACCTTCATCAAAAGGTCTGATGAATAATGTAAATAGTCCTATTACCGCTTGAATAAATATTTCAAGAAATTACTCTTGTTGTGTGGACACTCCTCAAGATATTAATTGTTTTTCATAAATTCGTGTTAGACAGCGACTTCAAGCGATTCACTTAGCACACAGATTATTTTTTTAAGCTCATTAATCTTCTCTATTGTTCGATCTGAGCTCTAAATTAAAAACAAAGCTTTCGCGAATGAATGTAGATATTACGAAATAATAGTTTAGCTAAACAGACATTTGGCACAAATTCAATTGCATCTGTTAACTGCCATTCTTTTCATTGAAGAATATCAATATGCGTTTGGTTTTTCGTGAAATGTAATGATCTCCGCTAGTAATACTTCAATTATCTCATAGAAACAATTAATTGGATAATTTCATATTGCTAAAACAAATATCAATTAGTTTCTTGTAGTGAAGACCTTTAAAACCGTGAGAAACATATTTTATAATGATGAGTACCTATATTTCAAAATGCAGATAAATATATTCTCGTAATATTTGATAATTCTTTGAAAATATGGACTGATGTTGTTCTTATCGTACACATAACCTTTTATAATTTGAGATGTTTAATATTTTCTTAAAAATAACAAAATGAACGTTGAATTGTGAGGAGTGATCACTTAAGCTAGCTCACACATGTTGCAAGCCCTGGGACATCGTATAAAAAGACTTCCACGCACGTTTCTCGTATTCATAGCTTTATGTTTGTGAGACTTCTATAATTTATCTTAATTAATTAATCATCCCTCTTGGGACAAAATCCAGTAACTGTGTTCTTAGAACATACCTATAAAAAAAACATTGTTAAAATATACATATACTGGTGTGTGAATGAAAATACTGATTTTCATTATTCTAGTATATATTTAAAAATAATTCGTAAGAATTTCATATGTACATTAAAAAGTATATTGCTCATTACTCCACTTTAAAAATATAGAGAAATAATGGTTATCTTTTACATTTGTTTTCACATAAATTTATAATTATTTATTCAACGCCTGTATATTTATTATTATTTATTTTTGTTATTGTTTATACTTCGAATTTTAATAGACGTTGTATCCTGATGAAGGGACCATTGGACCCGAAACATGTTGATAATTCAATGGTTTAATGCAAAGTGCATTCGTTTTATTAATATAATAGAAGATAGTGTGTCTACAACAAAAAAATATAAATAAATTATAATTCTTGGTGGATATAAGGTCAATATAATCCTTAATAATTGAAGTTTCACTGTATTAATTGATTTAATAACTTATTTCACTTATTTACACTTATCTCCAACACATATAAATTCTTATTTTACGTCTCATTAAAATACTTATACCTTATTGCATTCATCCATTTTCTTGACTGATCCTATGCTCCAGGTCAGTTGGAATGTTGATTTTAACTTTTTACTAATATTAGCTGATCATTTAAGTAACAGCGAATAAAAAGCGTGTATTAAAACATAGTTTTCATAGACTGGAATAAAATAAAATGGAATAAACTGCATGTTGTATTAAATTAAATAAAAAAACTTATATCGCATTTAACAAATAATTCCGCTTATTAGAGCCTGTATTCATTTATTAACAAGTCGAATTAAATTATTTAAACCTTACAGAAAAACTCTGGTTCAGAATGCTGATGTCAGGAATCTACCTGTAAAGCTTTGTAGACTAGCTTTGTTACACCCCGTACAGTCAAAAACAAAAAGTTGACAAAATATAAATGACTTCTGATGCCACATTAATTTCTAATAACAATTCTATTGTATTAAATTTTTTCTATTAACTTATTATACTCTTATTTTGTCGCGGATTCATTGTTTGAATTTATTCTTGGGAGTTACTTTCACTTCTTTCTTTGTCTTATTTTTATGTATTTGTGTAGTCAACTTGACAACATTATATCTATATAAACGACTTATCAACTCTGCCTCAAACTGACTATTCTGGTGAGAAAGGTAAAGTCCAATATATATGATGTAAGTAACTAACTGCCAAGCAATTTCCGAGATTCAGATTTGATAATACACATATAATAAGAGGGAAGAGCGTTTTATGCAGATCCTAAATAACAATATAACAAAATCCTCGTCTTCGGAACTTTAAAATATTTAAGCCAGATCGCCGTAATAACAACGTTGGTCAAAACAACCCAATTACTAGGATTTTCAGTTTAAATAACCAGTTGTGTCATCGGGACGTGGATAGGGTGGATGCGTTTAGCAAGTCAGCACTCTTATACACACCTCCCGCCGTTTCACTAGCCGTTCCTAGGGCATTCCGAAACATCCGGCTTCAACATATTGACCGCAACCTGTTTTTGCGTGTTATGGATGACCATTATCTGTTGTGTTTGAGTGTTTTTTTTAATTATTTCTACTTTTTAAAGTACATATCCTTTAAATATAAGTGTACTCTTAATTTAGGAATTGTCATAACCATTTTGTTTTGCTTGTATTATATGTATGCATTATCAACGTCTCTGTATGTGTGCCTCATTAATTAAAATAAAAATAAAATTAAATAAAATCCAAATTTCTTTCTAGGCTTTTGAAGAAGAAAATTCTTATAGAGTTCAATATAATATATCTTTATATTCAGGGGCAGGTTGCCTATGTTTTACGTAGGGTCCTAGAGACTAGGCCTTACTAGATTGCGCTGTTCTCACAGCCATGTTCTCAACTCTCGGCCGAAATATATAGTAAAGGTACGTCATTTTTGACGTGTTACATATATTTACATACCTACATAATATAATAATAATTACCTACCCATTTTATGTACAGAGTATAAAAATTCACAGATATGAACCAAACCGTTTAGGAAAGGGGTGTGGGTCTCCCCTCACGTTAAACACATTTCAATTTATTAATTCAAAAATATGTACATTACAAACTTAATATTCACTGCATACTTATTATGAAGGTGAAGAATTATATATATATATATATAATATATATATATATTATATATATATATATGTATATATTAAAATAAGAATATTTAATTAATTAACATATAAAATCTCTCAAAGTGTCAAAGGTGTAGGAGAATCCTGCTTCGGAAAACCCCTTCAGATACAAGGAATATATCAATACCTAAAGCGATTTTGTTCAGCATAGCTGTGGCTCTTCCAACAGGCACAACAATCGGCAGGTTGGTCCTGTATATTGGAATGTACTTTTTGAGAGTATTTAGTTTGACCTTTTCATAATCAAGTCAAAAGTATTGAAAACAGCCGTGGCACAAAGCTTTGTACCGAGAAATTCACGTTCGTTCATTTCTAGATACTAACGCCGGCCGCACACTGGATGCGTTTTCGTACGAAATTGAGTAGTACGTATGCGTACGAATATGCAAGTACATTCCAAACCTTCGAAGTAGTATCGAACATTGCACACTGCACACGATTTAGTAGCGCGTGTACGCACGTATAGATACGACGTCCGACGCATCCGGATTTGTTCGGAAATTTTTGCGATTTCGTACGACGGGTATTGAAAATTTTGTCAATTTGACACATGACCACAAATGTTTGTGGGACCAAAGTGATTCAACTACGTGACCATCAGCGCAGATCATGGCGGAGCTAAACGCGGAACTAAAAAATACCTGTAAGTAAAATGATTTGGTTTAATGAAGGTGAGGTATAATGAACAAAAAAACTTTTAAATATTTCTCCGATATTATGAGCTTTCGTTGCACTTCGATTCTCCCCAGCATTTGTAAATCTATTAGATAGATAGTCATGAAATTTGTCATTATTTAAGTCTGCCATAATAGAGTTTTCCAGAAGATACAGCTTATTCATTTGGCATAAACGTCATGGGAGATATGTCAAAGTAGCTGATCGTGACAACGCAAAACGCGTTGTCAATGTGCGCGCTCAATGTGCGCGCTCCAATACGTACGAAAGTAGTCGTACGAATAGTCGTCGAACGAATTACGTAAAAATTCGTATCCAAAGTGCGGCCGGCCTAAGGTGGCCTGTGATTATACAATTATTATTCAGTCTTGAACGATGAGCACCGCGAAGGTTGCGTGTTGCCGGTCGCAAGATGCAGCGCGTGGCGCGCGTGTGGTGTGGCGCAGCAGGTGTGGAAGATGTCTCCTATCCGGGGCGCGGGGCCAATTTTCGGCACCACTTTCTTTTCGCGGACGGGTTAGGCCGGTTGGCCGCGCCGCCCGCGGGCAGAGCGCACCGGCGCCGCTCAACTGTCGCTCGCGCCAAACGCACGGAAAATCGCAAACGATTGGACAATTGCGAATCGGGAAGAAAACACCTAAACGGTACTAAAAATACGATTAATCATCGGTACTATTATTTTACCATGAATTAAT
This sequence comes from Agrypnia vestita, assembly GCA_016648135.1. Taxonomy (NCBI): domain Eukaryota; kingdom Metazoa; phylum Arthropoda; class Insecta; order Trichoptera; family Phryganeidae; genus Agrypnia; species Agrypnia vestita. The sequence continues at coordinate 12,791 of JADDOH010002146.1, forward strand.
TGAACAAATTTAATATATTAAAAAAGTAACCCATAAAAATCAAGTTTTTATTATACTCTCTGTCATTGTAAAATATAACAACAATTAAAGACGAATTAAAACATATAACATAACACTCAACTTACAGTAATTTAATATATTTCTAAAATGTCAGATGTTTTGAGCTTTTTGATAAGACACTTCATGCATTGAAGATTAAATTCTAAAAACATTTGTCAGTCAATTTAGATTTTCGAGATTCGTAGTGAAGTACCTATTATGTATACCGACGGAGTAATTCAAATTTAGAAAATATTCCGCGACGTTATCGGGCCGCCGATGCTAATCAAATTTTTCTAATGATTCCAATTTGAAAAATCAATAAAAAAATTATAATCCGAAATTATACTATAATTATTATGTTTTTAACGAAAAATTGATAGATCTTTTTGATCGTCGCCACGAGTCTACTTGCTAATTTTCAGCTCGATTGGATCACGGGAAAGGGGTCAAAAATCGATCCCAAGTTTTTTTTGACGGCAAGCCGGGAAGCAAGCAAGCAGACGCCACGTGTTAATATAAAGGGAGTAAAAAAACATATTGGATAGACAGTTAAAGCACTTCACCACACTAAAAGACTGAAATTTAGCTAGAAACTGGTCGATTTTTTTTACATATTATTACTGTATTTTTTTAAACGCTTCAACAGTCCAAAAGGCCCAATTACAGAAACGAAACATATAACACAACACCCAGGCTTGAGTAAATCACATAGATTAACTGTGACCTCACCGGGAATCGAATCCGGTTCTGTCACAGAATAAGATACATATTATTAAATTATTGTTTTATTGGAAAGAATTGGGGTATTATTTTTTTAATTTTATTCGGTCATCCAACAGGGATACATTATATAGGTATGAGAGTGTCGCGGACCTTAGCACTGACAGAAAAATATATATGCTCAGTACCTGAGAAAATAAGGTGAGTACCTTCCTACGTAGCTGCAAATGGACAGTGGAGAATCAGGTCGTACCATAAACTGCAAGCTTTATGGGACGAACCGGATATCGTGGCCACACTAAACAACGGGCGACTACACTGGGCCAGAATCGTCGGCCACATATGGTGCTGAATCACAAACCTTGAAGGAAACGGGGCGATATTGCAAAAAAGACGTGCTCTGTGCGCGTGCGCGTAAAAAAAAAGACTGAAGGACTACCTGTGAAGATAGCGAAGCTACAGCAATAAGTGAAGCAAAATAATGTAAAAAATCGTATTTAAGTTTACAACTACACCACCAGTGCATACCTTAATTGGCTTTTATGTTTACAATTCTTTGTATTTATTATTATAATCTGTTGGTTTTCCGAATAAATATAAATAAATAAATAAACAACTCTAAATAAAAATGCACATCTCTTAAGGCGCTTGGCGCGGCCGTGTTTTCAAAAGGTGTATCGAGCGAGTTGTTTACACTTGCAAAACTTGCGTCCACGCAGAAACGGTCACGCATGTAGCACTATGCAATTTTAAGGTCTGGTGTTAAAGTTTGTACGTTTCTAGTCCGTTCATATGACTGGAAAAAAATATTTACTTCAAAATGTGCACATTCTTCAAAATACTCCCTTTTACTGCAACATTAGGGCTGTCAAACGCCGCCTTAGCGGATACACTGTCAGCTAATGTAAAGTTTTACTTACTTTAGGTAAAGGACACAATAGGTTATATTAAGTTGGTTTTAAGATGAACATAAAGAAAACAAAAATTTGAGTCCAGAGAACAAAGTCATCACAATCAATGGTAATAATATTGAAATCGTAGATGAATATATATACCTAGGACACAATATAAAAATGAATAAAGAGAACCAAACAGCAGAATTGCCAAGACGAATAGGAATGAGCTGGCAAACTCAAACATATCTTCGAGAACAAAGAGATCCCAATTAGCCTAAAAAGAAAAGCCTTTGAATCGTGCATACTGCCAATGATGACGTATGGATTAGAGACTATGGCCCTCACAAAGAAAAGTGTAGAAAAGCTCAAATGCACGCAACGATCCATGGAGAGATCCATGCTTGGAGTAAGCTTAAGAGATAGAATTAGAAACGACGAAATTGGGCGCAGAACTAGAGTAGTGGATATCATGGATCGTGTAGCGAAGCTAAAATGGCAATGGGCAGGACACGTTGCAAGACAGGATACTACAAGATGGCCTCCCAGAGTTCTGAAATGGAGACCTTGGGAAAATAAAAGAGGCATCGGAAGACCTCAAAAGAGATGGGCCGATGATATTGTCGCTGTGGGGGGAAAGAAATGGCTACAATTAGCCAACAACAGGGAAGAATGGAAAAATAAGGAAGAGGCCTATATCCAGCAGTGGAAAGACGAAGGCTGATGAAGAAGAAGAAGAAGAAGTAAGTGTTTTACTATCCTATTGAAGAAAAAGATGAAGTAAGTATGCGCGATGTGATCAGCCAACAGTTTGCGAATCTCGGAGAATTATTTCTTCACGCTTGTGACACGGGGCGGGGCATCTGAGGCTACTCTTCAGAAATGGAAAGTGGGCCTTTTTATATGAAATGCATTGAATTTCAATATTACGTGACCATAAAAGAACCACTTTTCCTCGCCGCCTTCAACGAACCCGAATCAAGAGCAGAACAAATGGTTAATATAAGCTACTCGACTTTTGCACTGTCGATGTCCGATTATTTACCATTGTTAAAATTCGTTACTGCCATTGTAATACACCTGGTCGAAAAAAATATCAGTGTTTCGTGTTCCGTTACCGGAAATAACTGACCTCTAACAAAGATAATGCAAAATATTGTCGAGGGATCGTAGCTGCGGGAGCAAATGAAACATCTGAAATTATTAGTTTTATTATTTAACTAATGTTACTGCACACGAATTTAATAGGAGCCTTGTTCTTTAATTTACTCTAATAGTCTGAATATTTCACAAATACGTAAGTAGGCACTTTTCTATTTCGCATTTCTTTTGTCTATGGCCTGTTTCTATGACACGTCTCGCTTGTCAAAACAACTCTATGTTCAGCACGATGCCGCCGCGTATTTACAGAGACCCGATGCTCTAGAATAAATAAGTTAATTCTAAATTCATGTAGAATGTTGGAAATACTTCGATTATACGTAGTTCTTATTATTTAGGACTCTCGTGACAATGTAGTCAAAATAAAGTAATTTTAAATAAATGCAACAAGTTTTTTATGAAAAACTTTAATTGACTATTGTTTAAACATATATTACCTACTAGGTGTTTAATGTAAAATCATGTATTAGACCAAATATTATGTCATATCGTCATATAGAATTAAATAAAAATTTAAAATAAATAATCATCAAGTTTGTGTTTTCTGGGGTATTATGCCGTGTTGTTACGACCTTTTGGGCCGGCGTTTCGGATCCCATTGCAGGGTCCATCATCAGGGCTGATGCGATGTCACATCAGCCCTGATGTGACATCGCATCACATCAGTCATCAGACAGAAAACACAAACTTGAAGATTCTGAGAGGCCGTGAAAACCTAAGAACATTCTGAAAATAAATAACATCCTAATATTATTTTACAAGAGTAAACTTAGAAGAGTACAACATAGAAGAAGATATAAAGTTTGTAAAATAAATAAATAATAATAATATTAAGTAAATTAATAATATTAACGAGTAATATAAATGAAGGGTGTAGATTAAAAGAAAATGGTTTAAATGTATGAGTATATCACGGGGATGCTATAGGCCAGAAAAAAAATTTAAAGTCAGTGAGTTTACTTGAGATGTGAGAAAAAAAGGAGAAGGAAGTGTTCGTTAAAATTCCATTTAGAAGGTCACGTAAGGATGAGTCTTTGTTCTCTCCGGACCTTAACTCTTACTCTTAACATGACCTTGCTAAATGTTTATCAGGGCGTGGGTGTCTAAGAGATGATGGAGCGACCTAGCTGGATGAATGGACAATTGGATCTTCCCGGGATGCTTATTCTGGATTGACTCGAAAATTATGACCTCTGGGGTGGCGAATCAAGTGTCACTTGTGCTGTATTTTTCACCTTTGGCTGTTGGTTCCCCTGGGATCCCATGGGTTCCACTGAAGCTTCTGTGGGAGCTAAACTAAATCCCGATAAAAAAAAAGTTTTTTCGTGCATATGAAGGCAGAGTCGCATTGTAGGTACTCCGATATTCTGACTTCTTCTTTCGAACGACGTTTCTGTTTGTTTCTGTGACTAGTAAATAGGCGAGCGTGCATGATATAAAAAACGAGAATCGTTTTACCTCACGTGTAAGTACAAAGTGAAGGAGGAAATTATTCTGTATAAAGTCTACGCAAGGTCTCTCTTCGTAGACAGTATAATCGCTGTAAAATAACAGAGAACTCCAGTCCTTTTGGAACATCCTTGCCGTTGGACCAAGCTCTTAAGAGTTTATTTATGTGGGTGGTACATAAATATACACTTTAAATGAGATCACGCACAGGCCAATATATTGGATTCATATTTTTAAAAATCATTTTAATAAAATGGTTAAGCGTGTTATGCTGAATGATAGAAGTGATATTCAAATGTCTTTGGTATCCATTCTGTCACAGTCACTGTGGACATCCTACTTTTACCGTTTCTACGCAACACTATTCGTGAAGACATTACTGACACCTACATTTGCACAAATACCCAACTGCCGAAAACAGGTCATAATTAATTTATTGCTCATTAAAATATATTTTAATCGTTATTTAATATACGCGAACATTCATATAATTATATATATTTTTATTATTATTTATATTTAATTTTATAGTTATGTAGTATTTTGTTTTATATTTATATTATTTTGTTCTCACTATATTGTCAGCTGCTCATCTCGGCACAGGTTCTTCCTAGTGAGATGAGCGGCTCCTTTTCCTACGACATGTATCAAGATGAAGATAAATAAAAAGAAAAAATAATAGATAAACCATAGATCGCACAAGAAGAGTCATAAAACACAGTGGAAATCTTGTTAACGTCTTTATGAGTTACGACTACCAACATCTGACCTTGTTTCGGTCGACGAATTGTCTCCAGGATCTCGGCACATCCGCTTCGTCAATGGAGTAGTAAATTATAGGAAAAAATAATCATCGAGCACAACGTCTTCAGTGTAATAATTTAAAAAAATATTGGTAAATGTCAAAATCTAACAAGTAGTTGAACAATACAATGCACCTGCGGCTCGATTCGCATTCCACAGAATCTACATTTTGGAAATCGATATACCAGGGCCGTGTAGTTTATACGTTATGCAAAAGTAGATTCAGAAAAATATAATTTAGACACATTTTAATATATCAGATTCATATTTAATTTAGATTTATTTTTTATATCCTTACGTACATATGTGATGCAATAATGATATTAATAAACCCGAGGCAATAAACCTTAATATAATATCATTCATCTTTCTAACCGCGTTCTAACCAAAGTGTTACTTTTTCTTGAATAATAATGTTCTTAGGTTTTCACGGCCGTTCAGAATCATCCGGTTTGATTTCGAAAGCAAGCAACCTGCTTTCCACACGATATTGCAAACCAATACTTAATCATAACATCAAAACTCAACAAAACATCAATCCTAATGATGGACCCTGTGATGGTATCCGAGACGTCGGCCAGAAAGGTCTTAGATACACGGCAGAATGACCCAGAAAACTCAAACTAGAAGTATTTGCATATTTCTTCCTGGTATTAGTATATTGAACGTTGATGTTCCCCCTTTGATCCCGTAGGATGACTTTGAATCTCCTTGAGTCAAATAAAATTCGGGAATGCTAGAAACAGATACGAGTGTCAAGTAGTGGTGAATGCCGAGCAGTGTTTATGTCACAAGAGAAGACAAAAATATCAATACGTATACACGGTTTTGAGATTAATCTCGACTAAATCTCCGAGACTCACCTCATTGTGTCTCTTTCTGTGGACACGGGGCATTATACAGGGTTATTTGTAAAACATTAATAACCTCGCGGGACTATATTCCTGCCTTGATTATGAGTCGAAAATGTTCAAGCTATAATGACCTAATATCAATAGTTAAGGAGATATGCGACATCAAAGTTTGCATTTTTTTTTCAATATTTCTGACTTATATTTTTCAAAACGTTGGACTATCATCACAGTAACTCATATCGATTACGAAAAATTCATTCGTTTCAATACAAGTTAAATAAAATGATAAAAACCCCGAAAAAATTCCAATTGGAATTTATTTTCTATCTCCTGAATTTGGAATTCCAAATGGAATTTGAAGGTTTTTATTTTTTATTTGACTTATATTAAAGGAAATGAATTTTTCACATTCGATATAAGTTACCTTAATGATAGTCCAAAATTTTACAAAAAATAAGTCAGAAATATTGAAAAAAAAATGCAAACTTTGATGTCGCATATCTCCATAATTATTGATATTAGGTCATAATAGCTTGAACATTTTCGACTCATAATCAAGGCAGGAATATAGTCCTGCGGGGTTATTAATGTTTTACAAATAACCCTGTATATTTGATTTTCAGCCTTAGTAGATGCGGTTATTCATGCATGTTTGTTTTTTAATACGAGTGTATATATTTTGTAAACAGGTTTGACAGTTAGCGGTAGTTTGTTGGACCTGGCCCCAAGGACGTTACAGTCACAGTTTAAAACGCCGAAAAATTCCGGCGGAATGTCGTATTTGGTACGGTAAACAGTCGCTACACGGGAGTTGGAGCGATTACGTAATCAGCTTTGATCAGGTACCAAGATCTCAGCAGTGTGAAGTCGTTGAGAATGATATTCACCTCGAATTGATCACTGAAATCTAATAGGCCCGAGTTCACAGTGTCCTAAATGTAAACATCGGCCAGAAAAGTCGTAGAAATACGGCAGAATGTTCCAGAAAACTCAAACCAGAAGATTCTGAACGACCGTGAAAACCAAAGGACATTTTTTTATGGTATTCAAACATAGATTATGATCATCATCATCATCACTCTTGGCAATACAACCCTTGGTGGGTCTTGGCCTCCTCAATAATTTTCCTCCACTCATCTCGGTCTAGTGCCAGCTCTCTCCAGTTTCGAAGCTCTAAGCCAGAGATATCTTTGAGGACGTTGTCACTCCATCTTAATTTTGGCCTTCCTAAGCTCCTTCGCCCTATTGGCCTTGAGTCCAGCAAGGACTTTGGTGCTTGATGCTCGGACATTCTCTCCACATGATCCAGCCACCGAAGTCTTCCCAGTTTTATAAATTTTGTGACGTTTGACTCCTTAAATAGAGTATAGAGCTCATTGTTGTAACGTCTGCGCCAAAATCCATTTCCTAGAACCGGTCCGAAGATGCGCCTCAAAATTTTCCTTTCAAAAACGTCCAGTGCTCGCTTATTCCTCTTAGTTAGTACCAACGTCTCAGCTGCGTACCTGAGCACTCACCTAATTAGCGTTTTGTACACTAATATCTTGGTGTTTCTGGACAGCATTTTATCTGCTTTTATAGGCGGGATTATAGACTATATATTTATAGACTGGATTTTATCTGCTTTTTTAGGCGGAAAAAACAGCGATTTGCGCTCACTATGCGCTTCTGGATCTCGCGCGCTAGTATTGTTGTTGCTTGTTATCAGAGATCCTAGGTATGTAAATCGTGGTACCGTTTCAAAATTTTGACTTCCACACGAGAGAGTTGGGATTTTTTGGGTGCATCCTACGGCCATGTATTTGGTCTTCTGCTGGTTTGTTTATGAGACCCATGTTTTTGGCAGAACTTTCAAGATTTATGAAGGCATTACATAAAGCATCGGGAGTTTTCGCAATTATGTCGATATCATCAGCGTAAGGTAATAGTTGCACATTATGATAGAATGGGAGAAAAAGACACCTACTGCAAATGAAGTGCTAGCGACCAAGGAACGAATGCCTTGACCATAGAGGAATTAAACGTAGAGTTGCGTTTATCCTCATCTATACAACACCAAATCCTATTAATATTTTTCGTAATGTCTCTAGGCATCAGCATGAATAGAACCAAATCTTGCAGAAGGTCACCGACACGATTTTATTATATTTAGATCTGTACAATGTACATGATACAATTAATACGCCGAGCTTGTCACGCAAGAAAAATCTATGTTGCGACAGGCAAAGTTTACAAAAAGGTAACAAGTAAGTACATGTAAACCTCAAATTTAAACCGAAACATGAATTATAAAAATAATATTAAAAAATAAACACTGATTTAATATTCAAAGATAAACATTTAAGTATATACAAAAATAAATACAAAAGATAAGATACAAAAAATATTTTTTTTAAGTAGATACAAAAATAAATACTATGTTAGAGTTCACTTGAAGTTATATAAAGCAGATTTTGCCTATTTAGAGGTCGGATCACTTCTTCAGCACATCTTCTACCTAATATTTTTATAAAATTAGTGATAGGGTGTTTAAACGGTTTGTGTATTGTAATTTCTTTAGTTTCATTTGGTAACTTATTAAAAACAAGCGGGGCAGTGAAATTAAATTATCTTTGTCCAAAAGACGTTTTCATTTTAGGTACCTCAAAAATAATTGCATTTGCCCGCCTTGTAACCCGTGTTTGTTGAGTACGCTTAAAATTTACCTTGTCTTTGTGGAATTTCACAAGTATGGTTTTAAGGTATAATTGCCTCTTATACAACTGTCTCCTTAAAAAATGTGCGTATACTTCTCTCCCCATACCCAAGTTTTTAACTATGATGGAGCAGTATCGACAAAAGGAAAATCAAAAAAATGTAACACAAGACTAATTTATTGACATGATGTTGCCAGCCGACTATTCAATTCCAAATGCATTGTATCATATCGTTGTAATTGCACATATACGTAATAATCTGTAAAAATTACGCCGGTTTATACTAAAGCAAATCCTTGGAATTCCCATAAAGGAAAAAATTGGAATTAAGTCTAACATACAAATTCACCAGAGAACCAAGATAACAAATGTGTCCCAAAGCTGCAGGCTAAAGTAGTAATTATCTGGACATATTTTATTGTAAGAGACGATGAAAAGAAGCAGTGGTAGGAGAATACAATTATTAGTCGTCTTTTTTGAAGTGGAGCGACATCAGAGGAGCGCGAGCGGCGGGAAATAGGTGGGTGTGAAGATATTGTAACGAAAAGAAAAGCTAAAGGAAATGTGCACAGTCCGAATCCCTTGTAATATGTCACAACACTATGGAAGGATTGAGAACGGCCTCTAGCAATCTAGGGTTATTACAATACATATTCGGAAAACGCCTGGCACAACTTACAAGCGACGGGAACCTTCTCCTAATCACTAGAAAGGAATAGAATAATCTAGGAGGTTCTGTTTGGGTATAAATCGCGGGACTACGCCGCGGCAGGAGTTTGTTTTGACAGTTCGTTCGGTGCGAAGTGTGTCGCGATGCGACGGCCAGGTGTCCCTGTTGGTTAATTTCGGAGCAATAGATACCAACGAAATAATCAAGCGAGTTCTTACCTATGTGGCGAAATAAATAAATGCGATAAATACTACATACGAGAATTGGACGGAATGTTAAATCGAGTATGCCCAGCTATAATAAAGTGGTATTTAAAGAATAGAGTTAAGTGACTTTGTCCATTCAATAATTAATTAATCACTAATTAATAAATCGCAAATTAATGTCCAGTGTTTTCATTTGCCTACCAACCACGACCCGTGACAATATTAAGACAGAGAGAATTGGAAGAAAAAGCCAATGTCCAATAATGCCAGATGATGATGTCGCTGATGAAATAAATCAATTGAAAAATGTATTCATTATGTAGCAACAAATTAAAAAACCATCAAACATCTGGTTAATTTATGCACATTATTTAGTACAAGCAAAGATTTCTCTTATTACTGCAAGCCTTGAGAGATGGAATTCAAATCTGTGTCGTAATTTTCTTACACTAAATCAGGTTCAGACCGACAGGTTAAAAATGCGATATTGTTTCATACATCACACGTTTAAAACACCTCCAAAACATTAATATCGAAATAAAAAACGATCAAGATATTTTTCATATTACCTACAGGTATGTGTGTTCTGAAGATTAATTATTATTATATCTTTGGAAGGAGGGGTCCAATTATTATTAATTTTCTACTAATTACTTCGCTGTTTTACCGACCACATTAATTTAAAATAATAAGTAAAAAAATCATAGGTCAAATAGAAAAAAATAATAACGATTCTATTATAAGTATATACCTACCTACATCCCAAAAGTAAAAAAGATAACTATCATTACACAGATCAATTCAACATTTAAAACTCTACAAGTATGTTAATAATCTTTCAAATATCAAATGAATTAATTTAACAGTATAAATAAATTTTAGAGTATAAATGTGAAAATTGTAATCATACATAAAATAATCTAGTCTGTCCGTTTCTCTATCTATATGTCTGTCCGTTCGTCTATCTGTCTGTCTGTCTGTCTGTCCGTCCATAACCTCGTGTAACGTCCGTAATTTCGTTCGAATTCACGGTTAAAAAAGCAAACTAAACGGCCGGATATGGGGCTTGAACCCCAGGGCAGAAAACCCCAACCGGCCTTAACACATGTTGCCACCGGCGCCTCTCCGTGGACCGCCAAAAAGATAATATAAATATATAGGTACTAGGGCTTAGCAAAGATGCGAACCAGCGTTCCGTCATGTTTTACAGGTCACAGATAGTTTGATATAATTTCAGTCGACAGTAATAATACATGTCAGCAGTAGATTGGTAGGTACCTACTTATCTTATATTAATAGTATCTAATTTAATATTTAAAAGTATGATTTCAACTGTGATTCTCATTTTTTCAAATGTACGCTAATAGGAGATGGTTATTTATTATAAAACGGAATAAGTCTGTCTGTCTTCCCATCGATATAAATCAAATTTTACAATTTTACAGAGGATTCTTTAGGATCCTGCGCAAAACATAGGTACCATCTTTCCCCGTCCTACTGCGCGACGGCACTTTTAACCGATAAAATATTGTATTATGTTGAATTTCAGCCATTCTGAATTAAACTTGGATTTAGGACCTGCACAAAACAAAGGCATCCCCTACCAATAGCCCTTAACCACATCCCTGAATCCCTGTCAACGCCGGGAACGAGTCTGTAAATTATCTACATGTCACGATATTTTTAATGGCCATTCTCTGATATATGTACTCAGTTAAGAACTCTACGAAAATTAACTTATTTTTAAAAAAAAAATATTGTTGTTAAAATTTAAACAAAAAAAAAATCCGCATAGATGATTTATTATGTACTTTCATGGGAAATACCAAAGATTCAATCTCCGATAGGATGTTGCAGATTAGAGATATAAATATCTGCCCACAATAAACTTAGTTTTGACAGATCCGTGACTCATTTAGAATGTTTCATTTATACGATATAATGGATTAAATGTTTTTTTATATTTACTATTTTTCTCCTTTTTATCACGTGTAGGTATGAAAATATTTTAAGATTTGGAATTCTTTATGTTACTCATTGGTATAGACTTTGGTATTGAATACCGAATGTTTTTACTGTTTACATTTTTAATCAAAAAAATTTATAAATAGTTTCTTCTTTGGAAATCTTTTCTTGAATCAAATTAAATTAGGTAGGTACTTACGAGATTTATTCGAATGGCAACACATATTATTACGTTCCACCTACAAACAAAATGAGTTTTTTTTAATGTGCGATTCCAACAATTGTATTCGTCTCTTTTTTGTAACCTTTCTCTTTGGCAACATTTACGTAAAAATAACCTACCATTTATATGTACAATTTAATGTTATCTTAAAAGAATATGACATATGCATAAAATACCTCGAATAACTAGAAAAGTAAAGGAATGTCCTTTACTTTTTTGAGAAACTCAATTATCCGAACACAAATTTCTACGTATTCATTTTTTTTACAAATAATAATATGATTATATTACATCTTAAGGCTATTACAAAAATAATTCAAATAATATTTATTTATTAAGAAAATATTTATTTCTCCGCTGAATGAGTAATTCTCGTGCTAAGTGTAGGAACAAAGTGACATAATTTAAATAGGTACAAATGTTTCTTAAACTACAAATCTCATTCTGTTATCATCTGTCTTCTTCTTTTATATGGAGCCAATGGTAGTGCAAATGGGAGAGAAATATATATTTTTGCATAAAAAATATATTTCTCTCTCATTTCATTGTAAAATTATATACCTAACTAGCTACAACGCCTCACAAATGAACATTGAATTGCGTCTTTGCTAAGCCCTAATATATATTTATAGCATATTTTTGGCGCTCCATGGAGAGGCGGCCGTAGCAACATGCATTGAATCTCCGGTTTGGATTTGGTGGCCCGAGTTTCAAGTCCTTTCTTTTAACTCGTAGCGTCTGCTTGTCGACTTGCCTGCTTATCTGACGAAAAAACTTTGGATCGATTTTAACCCTTTTCCCATGATCCAATCGATCTGAAACTTTGCAGGCAGACTCGTGGCGACGATCAAGAAGATCTGTCAAATTTTCGTTAAAAAAATTTAATAATTATAGTATAATTTCGGAATTTTAGAAATTTTAATGGTTTTTTCAAATTGGAATCATTACCAAAGTTTGATTACTAGCATTATTATTATAGCAACAAATTAATAATTATAGTATAATTTCGGATTTTTAGAAATTTTAATGTTTTTTTCAAATTGGAATCATTACCAAAGTTTGATTACTAGCAAGGCGGCGTGATAATGTGCGGAATATTTTCTAAATTTGAATTACTCCGTCGATATACATAATAGGTACTTCACTACGAATTTCTAAAATCTAAATTGACTGACAAATGTTTTTAGAATTTAATCTTCAAAGCATGAAGTGTCTTATCAAAGCTCAAAACATCTGACATTTTAGAAATATATTAAATTACTGTAAGTTTAGTGTTATGTTATATGTTTTAATTCGTCTTTAATTGTTGTTATACATTACAAAGAAAGGGAGTATAACAAAATCTTGGTTTTAATGGTTTACTTTTTTTAGCCGTGAATTCTAACGAAATTACGGACGGTATACGAAGTTATGGGGACAGACAGACAGACGGACGGACGGACCATTATTATGTTTTGTTTGATTACATTTTGGAATAGAAATTCGGCCTTCTATCCGTGGGCGAGCAGTAATTAAATTTGCTTGGCTTTTGATATCTATAATATTTTTGGATATTTGAAAAATTGTATTTCTTCTAAATGTGCTACATTTTATTACCAATTCCTCTGAAGATACACTAGATCAGCGATTCCCGAATCCTACAGAACCCTGGGATCCCGCGAGATTAAATTAAGCATTTTATGAATAATATTAAACAAATATTGTAGGTAGGTACATTTATAGCTGACAGGCAAAAGAATATTTGGGCCAGATCCACAAAATACCAAATATAGTAAACATGACTTATTCAATAGAAATTTCTTGATTCAACTACGTTTGACTTGTTTAAAGAAATTACAACAAGCTTGTTAATTTTGAAACAATTGTGAAAATATCAAACTTAATAGATACTCTTAAAATATAAAATGTAGCTTTTTATTACAAAAATATATTTTATAAAAATTTAAAAAAATAAAAA
>JADDOH010002147.1:0-133492 GCA_016648135.1 Agrypnia vestita
AACTTCGAAAAAGAGATGAAAAAGTTCGACAGGATAAACTGGATTTGTAGTACATTTCAAGACAACATACCAACAGAAATATCAATAAAAGTAAGTGAAGAGCTTATTGGTTTATCGGAAGATACGTCGCTGAAAAATACTTTTAATCGTAAGCAATTAGCAAAATTCTGGCTTTTGGTTGCTAAGACTTATCCCTGCTTGTTTGACGAAGCGATGAAAGTTCTCTTCCCTTCACTAGCTCATGTGAAGGGGGATTTTTTGCCATGGTTTCTATTGAGACTAAATACAGAAAGAATTTGGACGTATCGAATTCACTGCGATTAAAAGTGACTAAAATCGAAGTCAACGCTAATGCCGTTATGACAAAAAAAAGGCAACAAATTCATCCTTCCCATTAAAATAAAACATATTAACATTTTTCGATTAAAATTTTCGATTATATTTAGAGGTTTTTATTTTTTTCATAATTGAACAGTCTTTCGTATGGTTACAATGTGAATTGGAAAATGTGACGCACGAGGTTGGTCCCGAAAATTTTTTTTTTTGGTGGGTCCCGGTTCTGTCAACTTTGGGAACCACTGCATTAAGATATTGTTTTCTTAGTATTTATTAGATTGTTGATGATATGTACACTATTCTTTTTTAAATAAACTCGAAACCCAACAGATTCAGAAAGGTATGGAAAGGCGAAGTTAAACTTTGATCAATAATAAATAAATTTACGGGATGACTTGCTGAGAGGAACTGGTAAGGAAGTAGACACTTCCATAACAGTTCCGGGATAGGGTGGGTCTCCGCCCCTTTCTGCTTCTCTCCCTTATGCTTTATGTTTACATGGCTACGTAAAAGAGTGAAACAATTTCTTCCATTAATCGAGATATATCATACATGTCTCACAGACACGAAGCTGTATATATCGGAAAGTAGGCACGGAAGTTTTTAGGTGTTTATAGGCCTTACGATCTATCATATTTCTGACTTAAATTATCACTTTACACAATGTGACGTTAACTCATTCAACCCAAAAATGACCACCGCATTTATCAAAGTGTTGGAAGTTGTATATTATATATGTTTTTTTTTTTCAATTGATTGAGCAACATTGTAGATTGACATTTTTTAAAATATTGATTATTTTGTTGTATATATCTACTTTTTTATTTCACCTACATGTTTCGGAAATACCTTTCCATCGTCAGTGTGTTATATGTATGTCAAAATATCAAAATGAATAATGTCTTTTGTTTTTCTAAATTATTTGAAAATTTATTTAAGAAAATATTATTAATGAAGTTCTTGATTACTCGCAATTATTGGAATAAATAGAATTAGAATTTAGAATTGGGCTAGTAGTCAAATTCAATTGATTATTAATAATATGTTGTTTACTATTACATGCTTTACTAATTTCTAACGATTCTAAGTTATTCAATTTCAGACCAAAATTGTTTATGTGTAAAATAGAAAGTCCTAAATTTTTATAAAAACCGTGATCATTTTCTAATAAATGATTTGAAAATTCAGAAAAACCATGATTATTCAGATATCTTAAATGTTCTTTAACTCTTACATTGAAATTTCGACCGGTTTTTCCAATATAAAACGCTGTACAATCTTTACACGACGGTTTATAAACACCTGAATTGTTAATTATATTATCTTTATCTTTTGCATTTATGAGTAGTTTCCCTATATGTATTATTATTTGTATATAATGCAGGTCTAATATTTTTTGGTAGATATTTTAAAATTTGATTGGAAAATGTATTAATATATAAATTTCTGCACCAATAATTGTTATTATTTATCTATGAATTGTAAATATGTTATTTACACAATTCGTTTCACATTTCATTTTGACTTACGCTAACGCCATATGTGGTTGAAATTTGTCATCCCCGTGAACCAGTATATAGATGTTGACGTTGGTAATGAGATACCTATTTTTTTTAGAGTATGAAGCAAAATTCTTTTTATGTGTATGTAACCTTCATCAGAATCCTTACCATATTCCTTAAGCTTGATACAAGTTATATTTAACGCCAAGAAGTATGGATGTGGCTTAAGAAAATGGCGAAATTATTTGCGTGTATGTGTGAGACAATGCGTGCGTACGCTTGATATGTGTATTTAAGCTGAGTGACCACACAGGTCCACGCAAGAAGAGTAGAGTAAACAAAAGGGTTTCTATGAAGAAGGGATGATCGCCTTCACGCGGTTTGTAATACGATTAAGGGTTGCGACCCGCCACGGCCATGAAACCAATCACCCCATTTCATTAAGGGTAATGCGATGTTACTTGGTCGATAGACGTCATCCACTCTCAGAAGATGAGCAATCTAAACACTAGCATGAAAATAGATCAATATGTATTGAAACCTTTTAAATGAGACATCGTTAATACCTATCCTAATTTTCTTTGCAAACTAGTATTGTCCACATTTTTGGAAATAAATAAATGTTAGATTTTTAGATTGTTTACATGGTAAAAATGTGGAAAATATATGACAAATATAAAAACAAATGCAGAAATATCCAAAAAAAATTATAAAATGTTTTGAATGCAGTCACCGAGGATTACTTATTAAGAACGTACTGAATTCTAGATTTCATGTATCTAATCTTCCCAAAATCATATCTCCTATTAAATTAAAGGCTGTAATTCCTATAACAACTAGAATTCGGTATATTGCTGCCTTGGCTTTTATGCTCCATATATAACGTTATTATTTGGCGGCGACTGAGTTGGATCAAAATGCAAGCTTTTTTTTCATATAACCGTTCTTTGTCTTTTTCTTAGTCTAACCATAACCTTGTGCTCAGATGTGTAGCAAAGTGTACTGATTGAATTACATAATGTACCAAATATATTTACCTAAGCAAAGATTCGATCTTGTGTACTTAATTAATACGCTAATACTATACGAAATCGGAGATGTTGTGGCAGAGTTGCTGGTACACATAACGTTGGTAGGAAAGGTGATCAGGTGGTCGATGCAAGGTACCCAGTGGCTGTATGCACCACGAAGGAACTCTCCCATATTCCTCCCGTACCCATATTCCTCCCTTTCTGAATTCCAGACTTCGCCGGGCATGTACCGCTAGCAGTAGCGTGCAGCGCATACAAGCAAAAAAGCTGTGCATTAGTAAAGATTCTGAGAAACAAATATTAATTAAATAATTTTTATCTTAAGAAAAAGTTGATTTAAAATTCTAGCCGTAATTCGTCCTACGGCTAGAAGTTTTATTTCCGACTTTTCTGTGCTTAACTTCATGTCAATTCTTCATTTATTTCGCCAACCAATTTGTTCCACAGATATAGTAAAGTCGAGAAAAAAACCGTCTATTTTTAATGCTGCGAGTTTTGTGCAATAGCGTCCTTCTTCGAAAGCTCCTACGCCAGGCGCACGTCATGCAGAAATGTTATTTTTTACAAATTCCACCCAAAGCTTTCGGTGTAAATTTTATGTCTTTTCTATGGTAAATGTAAATACGAATACGACAAATACCATCTGTTATCTGTCATATCATAATGATATCATAAAATATTTGATTTATTTTTGTGAAAAGAAACGTATATCTGGAATTAGTACTGTTCCCGATTTAATTATATATAAATCGTCTTCGAAATATATTGAAATTTTTCGTCGTATTCGCTATACCTATATGAAATATTTATTTATTTAGGATATATTGTTTACAATACTTCTTTTATAGTGCAGTTACTTTTGTGGATTGAAGCTACTCAAAATAGTTCATTATATATAGTTAAATTTTTTTTAAATGTATATACCCTTGTAGGTATATGCGTATATATATATATATTTTCAATAAAGGTATATAGTCGGTCACAGCATAACCTAAGTTTGTACCCACTGCACGCCACTGACCGCTAGTCTGTATATATACAACGTGATATTGACGTATTATGTTTAAAATCTTAAACATTCAGATTACAATTACTGAATAATATTTGTAAAAGGACCGATATATACAAATCCACATTTATATTATACATAACTTTATACGCTCTTGTGCAAGTCATTCATCTATTGACTAGGTTGTAAATTAAGTTTATCAAAAATGTCGAATTTACGTTGCTGAAACGAAATGAAAGGGAATATAATGATACCATGTTCAATACCGGATGGCAGTTCAATTATATTAGAAAAGATTTTTTCTATTCATTTATTCAATAGAATTTTCTCAATACCCTCATTCAGAATTGTAAATAATTTTTTAAATAAATTTTTACCTTTTGTCATACAGCAAGTTCGCATAATTCTTTATGATATTCACCGTGGGTGCAAGCATTATATAGAAAAATAAAACTAAAATAGACTTAATTCTCTTTTCATTTAGTTAAGAAAAGTCTACCAGACTGCCGGAATTCCACAAAAATACAAGGACATTATGTTGTTCCGGGTATTTATTACCTTTAAAAATATCAGAATTGAAAAATATCGGAATGATGGTGTCCAAGACATACAACTAGGGATTATAATCCTGGGATTCCGAACGTTTTTCTGGTCCCGCGATTTTCGGGATTGATACAAAAAATAATTTAAAAAAAAAATTGGCCCATGCGTCCCAGAATTATCTACTTTACTGGCACGCGGTGTGCCGGTCTGGCCGCAATCTGTTTCACCGCACATAGGTGTGAGTGAAATAAAGCGTGGTTCTAGTCGAGACGTCGTTAGCGGTCGATTTATTAGTTGTGTCCGCTTCAGAAGATACACCGTAATACTGCTATTAAAGTAATATTATTATTAAATAACCAGTTATAACAAACAAATGTAAAGTTAGCTTAATATACTATTTTTATATGATTTTTAATCATATAAAAATAATATTTTTTCAGAATATTTTGAGTTTGTTCAAATCTTTCAGAACAGTACTAGATTTCATATCACAGAGACATTATTATCCAATTGATTAATAATGTCTCTGTGACATGAAATCTAGTACTGTTCTGAAAGATTTGAACAAACTCAAAATATTCTGAATGAAAATACTGGTAAAAAAGTAATTTAATAAAAATAGGAAATAATATTTCCTGGCGTATCCTAGTGTAATGTTAGTAATTCGGATGAATTTCATTACACAGAAAAAGTATATTGCTTTCAAAAATTCCGTAAAATCAATTGTAGATTTTCTCATTAGTGACATTAACGACTTCTGTAGGGATTAAGGGGAATGAAAATGGCTTTGTACAGGCCTCATGGAAAGGTTGTTACAAGTGTGGCATGTAATTCAAATATATACAACTTCCAAAAATTAGTAAGAATGGTTTATTCTATCATGGGTGGAAATGGTGAATGTTACATTGTGTAAAGTGATCACTTAAGTCAACCATACGATAGGTCATAAGTTCTATGTACACCCAAAAATACTTCTATACCATAAATGTTCAAGTTTTTTATTTGTAACATTGTGGAAATTCATTTTTAATATTTAAAAAAATTACGGTAAACAACACTGTTTTATTCCACTATATTTATTTAGAATTGTTAGAACGTTTTCGGGATTTCTCCCATAGTCAATAACAACACGTTTACAACGTTGTAAACGTGTTGTAAACATTGTTGTTGTCTCCCATTGTCAATAACAACAAGTTGTAAACGTGTTGTTATTGACAATGGGAGAAATCCCGAAAACGTTCTAACTTCTATACCTACTTTCCTTTAAAAAACCACAGTTTAGTCTCTGTGAGACATCTATAATATACATTAACTGATAATGTTTTTTATTTGATAATCATTCCTTCTACAAGCATCGAGCCCGATAGAGCATTTTCTGCCGTGTCTAATATTGGCCGTAAACTGAGAAGACTGTCTCAGTGATTTGATTATCAATAACCTTATAACCTTATAGCTAACTTCACCAATCCCAAGACTGATTGGAAAAATACTCCGGAATTATAATTGCTACATGTAACCCGTCTTTTCTTTTAACAAATTAAGAGATATATAAATAATTGTGGAAACCAAATGATCTCGAATCACAAAGCATGTTTCGTTATAGCTTTGTAAGGGTGAGGTTAACAATGTATTTCTGTTACGAGTAAGGGTTGAAATAAATTCCGGTGCTGCTTCTCCAGATATTTCCATAATTCTGAAAGTCAAAATGTTCACGAAACGCATAATTATTCAAGTTATTTCTATTAACGAGTCAAATTCCTCTCTAACAAGCTTGAAATTCTCCTCAATTAATTAAAGGTACGCAGTAATGTAAATATTTAGGTGCAAAATAATTGTGGCGTTTTACGTTCTCTCCATAGTGCGTGTTAAAAAATCTGAGTTTAAACTAAATAAATAAATTTAATTTTACCAATTGCAGAAAGTCTTATACTCGAAAAGATACTCAAGAAAAATTTAAGAAATAAATAAATAAAAAACTAAAAATAAAAAATAAAAAAATAAAATAAAAATTTCATTGCACTCTTTTCAATCTCTCTTTAATCATGATCGCTCGAACAGTTCTCCGTTATAGCTTTATCTATATCTATAAAACTCAATGTCTGTCTGTCTGTCTGTTCTTTATATAAATCCACACCGTTTGTCCGATTCGATTCAAATTTTGCATACTTATGCTTAAGGACCCGGCGTGTAACATAGGCAACATTTTCTCCCTATTCTCATACCCATCATCATTTATAAGCAATGAAAATTTTATAAAATGGCCAAATATTACTTTTTGAAATATTCTCTCTTGGTCTTATATCTATGTATTTAATGTATTAATTTTTTATATAACATTCACATTACAAACACAAATTTAATTCGTAAATGTCATAAATAATTTATAAATATATAAAAAACAAAATCAAATATTCATCTATCGTCGTCATCGTCATCGTTACCATCATCAACATCGCCACTTCCATCGTCATCGACACCACCATCATCATTATTACCACCATCATCACCATCAAAACCATCACCACTATCATAATCACCGCCACCATCATCATCATCACCACCATCACTTTCATCATCGTCATCGCCATGACTATTGTCAAGAATTTCACCGAAATCTATTTTCACTACTGACCGTATTTTTTAACCAATGTGTTCTTTCTTCGTTCTAACATACTATCTTTCTTCATTTCACAGATTCAGGCTTTACTTTCTTCACCTCACCTTAAGTAAGTATCCTTTGACTCATGTATTTAACTGCTTTACTTGCCTTTTGTTGTTTGCCTGTTTTTTTACATGGTTGCCTGAACAGCCTGAACTTGTGCAAAGAGGCATCTGGTGGCGTGAGAAAATAAATCTAAAAACCACCAAACATACATCGAGTATGTATGTTTACCTAGGAGAAATTAATTAAACATATTAAATTAAAAGTATATAACTCTGTACTCACTGCGTATGTTTAAATAATAAAATAAAATAAATGGAACTTCAGGTACCTACTACTAAAAAACAAATTTATTATTCAATGTATATTATAGATGTCTCTCAGAGACGAAGCTATATTTTTATGGGAGAGTAGGTATAGAAGGTATACATAGGACTTACGACCTATCGTACGGTTGGCTTAAGTGATCACTTTACACATATGCAACGTTCGCCATTTCCACCCATGATAGAATACCATGTCTACTAATTTTTGGAAGGTGTATATATTTAAATTATACGCCACGTTTCACATGTGAGTTGCAAGGATCCTCAACGAGGCCGCCCTCAAAGCTTTTTCATTCCCCTTGAATGACCACAGATGTCGCTAAATGAGACATCTATATTTGATTAATTTTTTTTTTTAGCTATATACTTTATCTGTCTAATGGAATTCATCCGAATTACTATCAAATTGTTTAGTTTCGATTTGAATTGTCGTTTATTTTATTCGCGTCAACACACTCCTTCGAGGCATATTTCTGTCACGTTCCATTTAAAATGAATAACGTATTTCTCCAATCTGAACCTCGCTTTTCTTCCGATGAATTTATTATAGAGGCACATTGAAAAAATAAAGCTTGAGTTCAAATCTGTTGGTTTAACTCACGTCTGCGAATATTTATTTGTTCAACATTCTTATCACTGAATTTTCAGTATTTTGTAAATCAAATAGCCAATACCTCTTCAATCATGTTTAAGAGTGAGGGACTGCCAGTCACGTTATTTTAAAGAGAAAAATGAAACCGGAAATTTCTCGTCTGTTTAATAGGTTTGCAAATTAGTGACAGAAAATAAATGTAATTTTTCAAAAAAAAATTTTTTTCGAAAAAAATCCGTAAAAAAATTTGAAAAAAAAATGGTCGAAAAAAATTTATGAAAAAAAAAATCGAAATAAAATACTTTCGGATAAAAATAATTTTTCGAAAACAAAATTGACTATAAAAAGGTTACGGACGTTACACGCGGACGGACTAACGGACAGACAGGTGGACAGTCGGACAGACAGACAACGAAATTATTATAATTGTGATGCTACTACTAACAAAAACGCATTTCAATACAGCAGCACAATAAATAAGCAGTAAAATAAGACAAATCTAAGAATTATCCTAGCTTTACTAGAAATAATTTCAATATGGTGAGTGTCAAGAAATAATATGATATCGTCGAGCGAATCCAAAAAAGTCTTAATTCGCAGTGTTTTCAATTACTATCAAATGCACAGATTAGGAAAAAATCATAAAAAATAATTTTATCATTTTCGAATATAGGTAATTCTGTCTCGTTTTAGCAACGAATATAAAGATAACTTGAAAGATAGATATAAATAAATTTGGATTTGATAAATTTTGGTATCGAAGATAAGGTACGTGACAAACAAATAAATTGAATGATTAATCAGATCACAGTAGTCAAATTCAGTCAATAAGATAAAATCTGTTTATTCTATAAATTTTAGATTTTCCTATTAGTATTTTTAAAGAACACATGAAATAATTTATCATATTTAAATGAGTGAAGATACTTGCTTTCGCTTTGAATGAACATTTTGTGATTTGTTTCGGCTTTTTTCTTTCTTACAAACCGCAGTTTTTTCGGTGTTTTTCAATGAAACATCTAATCATTACATTTATATATTCATACAATAATAAAAATAATGAGCGAAGCTGAAGAGCAAAACCAGTATTATATAATAATAAAAAACAGACAGCAACAGAACTTTTTCAGTGGAAGCAGTTGCAGATTTTGACGAACAAAATATCCATTCCCCTGACGAAATGAAAGCAAACTGTGCATCTAAGTACCTACTTTGCAAATGTCAAGTGCACAAACTCACCGTTATTTTCACCACTTCTTATCCGCAATTGAATTGAAGAATTACTTTTATGAAACCTATTTTGAGATGAAAAATGGTACGTAGAGAGTATTACAGCTTCCAGAACACAATGGAAACCTCGGACCACCGACCATCTAAAGAAATACTGCACAACATCTCCATACAAATGTTTCAACTGAGAGCAAGGATTTTCATTATAATTCAATGTGGATCGCAAGAGGAATGCGCATGTACGGTACCATATTATTATATGAAAATCCTTTAATTATAGTCCCGTTCATAAAATAATACTTTTTACTCCCTTTATATTAACTCGTGGCGTCTGCTTGCTTGCTTGCCGTCGAAAAAACTTTGGATCGATTTTTAACCCTTTTCCCGTGATTCAATCGAGCTGAAACTTTGCAAGCAGACTCGTGACATAATAATAATAATTACAGTATAATTTTGGGTTTTTCAAATTTTTTATGTTTTTTTTTCATACGACTTGTATGGAGATCCCGAAGCATATGGTACACACGAAACCCGAAAATGAAATATAGTAAAATATTGTAAAAACTTGGTTTTTATGGGTTACTTTTTTTAAGAATATTTTTGTATTTTCAAAATATATTAGGAACACAATTACTGGTTTTGTCTCGTCTAATTTAACATCAGCCACGCGACGTCTATATAAAATTTCACGGAAATGACAATATTTTAAAACACAGATGGCGAGAGAATAATTGTATACTTTTAATATATGTAAAATAAATGACATACATAACAATATATATAACTTTTAAAATTTGGTAGATGCATATTTGTTATTGGGTTAAATCAGTGAACATTGCATTGTGTAAAGTTATCCCTTTAGCCAGCCAAGATAGATCGTAAGCCCTTTGCACGCCCAATAAGTCATTATACGGAGACAGACAGACAGACATACGGATGGACAGACGGACAGACAACGAAATTATCATATTTAGATTTGAAAACATAAATATTACCTTTTTCAATTACTGCAAAACGACTTTGTGGTAATAATGTTTATATAATTAACAAGAATACACTTTGTACTGACAACTAATTTGTTGAAATATCAACATGTCTCAGGGCCAATGATCCCTTCATCAGTATGCAACGTATATTAAAATTTAAAAATCGAAGTATTGACATTAAAAAATATAAAAATATGGGAAATGAATATTTCGTTATCAAAATTGCATTATTCTTTTTTATTTGCACTTATTAAGGTATTGATAATTTTTTTAGCTTTTCAATAATAATAAATATTTTGAACATACCTTTATAATGCCAATAAAAAAAAATTAATATGTCCTAAGATAAAAAAAACATTTCTACCTAAACAATAGGCTCCCAGGGTGATGTAACAACTTAAGACACTTCCCTTATCAGTGCCAGACTTCCACTCAGAGATTTCCTCCCCCACCATCCATCATCCCTTCCCAAAATTTGTCTAGCGAGTCCTTATATCTTACATACATCTCCTCGACTCTTCTTATATTGGTCCATTCTTTTTCTTAGCCAGGACAGCTATTTTCTTCCTACTCCTCTGCGGCCTTCAATCTTCTCTTCGACAACCAACTGAAGTAGGGTAAATTTTATATTACAATTAAATTGTAATAGTTACGTTACTAAAGAGTTATGGTTGTTATTACAGTCTTTAGTCATATTTAACTGTAACTGGTTGCTGATATTTTATAGGAACCGTATGTTTTTCCGAGAAACGATTTTCGACGTTTCGTTGAATGCTTATTCAACGTCATCAGGAGGACGACCTTTACCCGCGGAGAGGGCGGACTGATTACCGCTTTCGAGGGCGAACTGATTACTGCTTTCGAGGGCGTAAATTATATACACTTTGTTGTGGAGTGTTCACTTATTCTACAATAGAGGTCGCCAGTGTGCAATATATACTAGTTACGTCGCCGGACTCTCAAAAGGGTTGAATCGATGTCGTAAGAACAGGGCGCCAAATACTTGATAGTTTGTAACTGTCATCTCTATTGTAATTCGGTTGTTTGTATATTTCAATGGACTCCCTCACTAATCTGGGTATAAGGTGCGGTTCTGTTGATAAGATTTTTGTCTTGTCAAATCTGACGAAGTGACAGAGATTCCCTTTGGATGCATGGTTGCAGATTGCCGATATATTGGAGTTGTTGTTTTTAATTGCTCTTATATTTTTCTTCAATCGTTTAGCGATATTGCATTTAGTTTCTTCTATGTAGAACGCTCCACAAGTTACATTACTTTTTTTTTCAATTTAAAAAAATCAACAAATAATTTGTTGGTTGTTTGAGTGTCCATCCATGTATTGTCCACACATATGCAGATGTAATGTCATCTCTTTCAAACACTTAGGCCTCATACATCACATTTGAAAAGGTGATGACATTATTTGCTTTTCCTGAAAAAACAACACTTAAACCTCCGTCTAATTGAAACATTATACCTCAGCCGAGCCCCGAACCACGCACGCCCCTTCAATAAGTGATGTTTGTTGACTGGACCGTTAGCCGACTGGATATGTACATCCTTGAATTCCATTTTAACGTCCAATTTATCAAGGGCCGTGTTGCCTTACATCTACCCTTACGTCCACCCTTCCACCCTGGCCATTACAATTACGATTGGTTTCGAAATAAAGCTAAACTGAACAACTTAATCCTTTAAACAGCTTCGTTTATTTACTTAGTAAAACGTTTAACTAAAAGTAATTGTCGATGTATAAACTTCTTGGGTTCGAGCCTTATTCCAGAAAATTATTCCTCTTTTTCATAGCAAAGGCGTTTTTTAGCTTAATTCGAAAATACGAATGATATATCATCTGTAATTTTTTTTAAATGCAAAAAAATAGACGAATTTCACTGTTCTCTATCGACTGATGGATTTCAAAATGAAAAAGGGTTATTTTCCATTTCTTCCGTGAAAAGGGATTATCTTTAATTTTTTTCACGCACAGACGAAACCTGCCTGCTTTAGGGTCAAGCTGAAAGAGCCAATTTTTCTTTAACTACTGATTATCAACAGGTCGTTAATGACCCTAGTGTGATATTAAAGTACAACGTTTAAATATTTTCTAAAAAATATAAAATATGTGGGGTACAAAAGCAAAGGCAGCAATATCCCACTGACGCATTTCT
Source organism: Agrypnia vestita (assembly GCA_016648135.1). Lineage (NCBI taxonomy): Eukaryota > Metazoa > Arthropoda > Insecta > Trichoptera > Phryganeidae > Agrypnia > Agrypnia vestita. The sequence goes on from JADDOH010002147.1 coordinate 12,387, forward strand.
GAGATAAATACAAAAAACCCGTCACTACTCAAGGAAAATTTTCTGGAAACCTACATCGTAATGGAAATAAGATGTAATATGATTAGAATTAAAGACTATTGTCAACTAAGTTTTCCTTCTGTATAAATGCATAAATAAATATTTCACTTTTAACATTGGATGATGCTGTGTTTTCTACCATATAGTGGACATTGCTAGTTTTGCTATGTACATAATTGGATATCGCTGTCTTTGCTTCATGTTGTTTCAGTCTCAAATGGACATGAACTCTCATTTTTGTGTGACGCGAACATTTTGTCACATAACACATCCTTGGGGGTCGATTGATTGAAGCAGACATTGCTGTCCTTGCTTTTAATAGTTATTTGGAAACATGATTTTGGAAGGAATAGAGCTTTATTTCATATAAAATCTAGAATTCATATACTCTTAATTCATACTCCTAGGTGACTTCATTCAAAACATTATTTTAATTATTTTGGATATTGCTGCACTTGTTTTTATACCCCTCATATAAAGAAGATAACATTTTTTTAAAATTTTTTACAAATTAATTTTTTTTTTACAAAATAGAGCTAGTTACACATGTTGGATTTTTTCTTCTACATGAGTGACGTAGACCCGTGTGTAGAAGAGGAGTATCCTTACATTTTACATTAACACATAATAAAATGATAAAATGTACATATTCATCATTTTATATGTATAGACAATGTAGTTAAAATTAGTAAATAATAGGTACATATATATACTAATAAGTAAGCAATAAGTAAAGTAATAAGTAAGTAATTTATAATATTAAGTGAGTAATAGGTACATATATAAAAAAATAAAAATTTAATTATTTATGAAGGTATTTTTTCACGTTTTTTTTAAATGCCTCATAATCAACCTCAGTCCTCAATTCAACAGGCAATTCATTGAACCATTTCACACCTCTGAATGTGTAGTGATGCTGAGCAGTTGTGGTGTGTATCATAGGGATATGTAATAATAATGTTACGGAACTATTATAGCATTAAAATTAGGAAGAATATGAATAGTTCTATTGTAAATCTACGAGTAGTTATGTTACAATTTGTAAATTTGCATGTATTACACCTATATAAAATCACCGCGCATGTATAGATTGCGTGGTTTCAAAATCAACGTGGTCACCCATATGACATGCAACGGTGCTCGGCGTAACCGAATATTACAAACAAATAAGGTTAGCATGTATTACATGTTTGAACAATTGCTAACTAACCCAATTAAAAATAAAATTGATTATGGAGCTTTTGATATAGGTAGGTAAGTTAATTTTATAAATTTTAAGCTTCAGGATACTAAGTCATGTATAAGGAGATCTCGGCTTGATTTGGAATATTTACGAATTCCTGGGTGAGTACTACATTCTCTAAGCTTTCAGGGCTAGTATCTTGCAGTAATTGATCACCCGACGTTTTATACTACTTTGGGCATAATTTTCATTATTATAAAATGGTTCACGCTAGAATTGTCAAATCGTCGCTGTATGTATAGGGTTATTCGTAAAACATTAATAACCTCGCAGGACGATATTCCTTCCTCGATTATGAGTCGAAAATGTTCAAGCTATTGTGACCTAATATCAATAGTTAAGGAGATATGCGACATCAAAGTTTGCATGTTTTTTTCAATATTTCTGACTTATTTTGTGTAAAACGTTGGAGTATCATTACAGCAACTTATATCGAACATGAAAAATTTATTCCCTTTAATACAAGTCAAATAAAAAATAAAAACATTCGAATTCCAATTAGAAAACATTCCAATTGGAATTTTTTCTGGGTTTTAATCATTTTATTTAACTTGTATTGAAGCGAATGAATTTTTCGTAATCGATATAAGTTACTGTAATGATAGTCCAACGTTTTACAAAAAATAAGTCATAAATATTGCAAAAAAATACAAACTTTGATGTCGCATATCTCCTTAACTATTGACATTAGGTCATAATGGCTTGAACATTTTCGACTCATAATCAAGGCGGGAATATAGTTCTGCGAGGTTATTAATGTTTACCAAATAACCCTGTATAATTAAGCCTACGTGCCGTTTTAGAACATTCTGAGATAAACGAACTGTTTTAAAAAATAATTGAGAAGACTAGATTTATAAAAAATATTTTAAATAATTACAAGGCAGACTTGCCAGATGAACGGCAATGTTTTTATTAGTATATCTCTATTATTTATATGAAAAATTGACAAATTGATTCATTCATCTGAGAATGTATTAAACGGCACATTGGCTTAATTGTATATACAGCGACGATATATTAATCTCATTAAAGTTATTTCTTGTTAAGAGTTTGTTTAATTATGTATTCAAAAATAAATACAGTCGTAATTGGGCCACCGGTTAATTAGGGCAGAAGCTTATTTGGGCCAAACCTCAAGTCACCGAAACCGTACCAGGGAACTAACAGTCACTTATACGACCAACATTATTTTTCATTAAAGTTTTTATTTATTTTTAATCAAAATTAAAATAATTCCTTTTGCAAGCAATACAGTTTATAACTGACACCTGGCAACTATGAAAAATAGCACCGTACAAATACACGCTGTGCTGTTTAGAAATGAGGTCATTTTAGAAGTTCATATTTTTAATTAGGTTTTAAGTATTTTTGAGAATATATAACAGTTTACTATGTTACGGTGAAATTGAAAACTTTGAGGATGCAATAGGATGCGATAGTTTTATCAAAGAATTTATTTTAAAATTGATACCTCAAAAAATATTATTATCGATACATTTAATTGGGACAACCGCTTAATTGGGCCAAATGTTCAGGTACCCATGTTCCTAATTAATTGAAATCAACTGCATCTTGCCTAAATTGCATTTCTATTTCTGGCCTTTTATATAAATGTTAAACAAAGCTTTTCCTAGTCGTATAAGTGAGTACAAATTAGATAAAAGCTATTAATTTAATGAAACTCGCAATGAATAAAGTAAATCAAGGCACCTTTGCACCATCTCGTATCCACGTAATCTCGCAAGCCTGCCATAAACCGTAGACTTTACTGCCGCCATTTCATCTAACTACTCGATGAGTGATTAGGGCCGAAGTAATGTTGAATTAGTTCTATTTATGTGAAAGTCTCTATTTTATTTGAGTGACAAAAGTCAGTTACGCTCGGCTAGCGAGAGTTGTCCGCGTCAGAACTTGTTATTTAATTTAAATAAAAGGGAATAAAGTACGTGACGATTGATTAGATTAATTAGAGTACCTATCTGAGTTCTAAAATGGTTGTAAATGATGTTATACTGTGATTTTATTAAGGTTGTCGTCAATTTTTTATGTAGTTTTGATGTTGTGGACTTCGTAGTTGAGTGATCAAGACAGTGGCTTCTTATACCGAAGGTTTGATTTTTGGTGAAATCTATGATCCTTTCAAGCCTGGGTGTTTTAGTGAAGCCTTTCGCTAGATTTTGTTTTCATGACCTGTTGTAGCGATAAAAACCAAAACATCAATAATATAATGTGGTATTTAAAAAATATTTTTTGTGGTTTAATACAGTCGAATTATGGATACAGAACTCATTTGCAATCTCCAACGTGGAACGCACAATATCATCATCGGTCTTAGATGACGGCCCAGATCGTGTTACTTATACAGTGTTATACGGAAAACATTAATAACCTCGCAGAACTGTATTCCTGCTAGGTTATTAATGTTTTCCAAATAACCCTTTATATAACATGAAATATCCAGAATGTAGGTACATCTATACCTATAAAACTCAATGTCTGTCTGTCTGTCTGTCTGTTCTCTATACAAATCCACACCGTTTGTCCGATTCGATTAAAATTTTGCATACTTATGCTTTGTGACCCGGCGAGTAGCATAGGCAACATTTCCCTCCTATTCTCGAACCCCTTCTCCTCCCCTGACATATTTTCGATGTAAATCTGTACCGTTTGACCGATCGGACTCAAAATTGGAAACCCATACTTTAAGACTCAGTGGGTAACATAGGCGATATTTTTCCTCTATTCTCATACCCCTCTCCCTCCCCCTGACATATTTTCGATGCAAATCTGTACCGTTTGACCGATCGGATTCAAAATTTGGAAACTTATTCTTTAGGACTCGGCGAGTAACATAGGTGAAATTTCCTCCCTATTCTCATACCCTTCCCCCTCCCCTGACATATTTTCGACGTAAATCTGTACCATTTGACCGATCGGACTCAAAATTTGGAAACTTATTCTTTAGGATTTGGCAGGTAACATAGGCCTTATTTCCTCCCTCCCCTTTTACCTTTTATCCTCCCCTTATATATTTTCGATTCAAATCTATACCGTTCAAATCAGACCCCCACAAATGTATTTTCAACTTAATCTTTAACCCGTGCAACGCCGGGTACGTATAATATAATAACATAAACATACAAAAAATAAATAACATAAAATATTCAGAACGGATTTTGGTAAACCATCTTTGGCAGGCACCGTACACTTACGGTATTTCTCCCAAACACTCAACACAAATTTTCACGTACAACCGATGCATTATTCTTTAATTTACAATAATTTCGCAATTATCACTCATTTGTGGAGCACTTTATGCTTTTCTTAGAATATTCGCTGGTCGCGTCGCCTTATTGTTTCTATGGCTTTGCTTCACTGTCATAAACAACTGTGCCTGCCTCGCGCTCGTTTTTTGCGCAATTTATAACTGCTCGAGTTCTCGAAACTTCTGGCGTATTTCGGTGCATATGAATTTCTTCGAGAATATTTCAGTCCGCCCGGGAAAATTCGATTATTCTTGCCATTCTTCTCGATTTCTCGAATCTCATCGCAGTAGTAAGATCTACGATGTCTCTCTACAACGATTATGTATATTTACACTTATATAAATCTGAAGATATCAACATACCTATTTTATTCACGCGTAATTTATATTTCTATAAAAATACTACCCATTGCAAAGGATCTCATGACGCATCCGTAATTTATATTTCTATAAAAATACTACCCATTGCAGAGGATCTCATGACGCATCCGTAATTTATATTTCTATAAAAATACTACCCATTGCAGAGGATCTCATGACGCATCCGTAATTTATATTTCTATAAAAATACTACCCATTGCAGAGGATCTCATGACGCATCCGTAATTTATATTTCTATAAAAATACTACCCATTGCAAAGGATCTCATGACGCATCCGTAATTTATATTTCTATAAAAATACTACCCATTGCAGAGGATCTCATGACGCATCCGTAATTTATATTTCTATAAAAATACTACCCATTGCAGAGGATCTCATGACGCATCCGTAAGATTCTGAGGGAGACCCCAAAACCACCATTTGTTCAAAAGTAAGGAATTTAATATTGTTTATAGACATGAAAGCTCCCGTTGTTCTTACCAGATGTTAAAAAAAATTATAAATAATGTATCTGGTATATATTTCTACTAAGTTTGTTAACCAGTCGGATCTATGTACTATCTAGTCTCTAGGAAAAACGTAAAAACACTCTAATATACGTAAGCGAATTCTATTTGATTCTTGTGATCACTATCGGATGTGATGATTTAGTAATATTGTTTGGTACCAAATTGCACATGCGTGTTGCTTTCCTAACCGCCATCCTTGTTATATATATATATATATATATATATATATAAATCATCTGTCGTCAGTATACGGGATACCGCATGTCTAAAAACTGATGTATCAAATGGAAAATGTTATATTAGTAGTAGTCTTCAATATTAAATTTCACGCAAATGGCAGAAACCGTGCCAACTGAAAACAATTCGTATAAACTTTCCCTTATTATTTGAAAATTTTGAAAGCTCTACATGCGAGAAGAATAAAATATTTAGCCTACAAGTCCATTACTAACAAAATATGCTCTAAACAATATCGCTGAAAATTTATGATCATTTTGTACTGAGTGAATTCAACAGATAATACATAATCGGCGAAAATGTTAAATCAAAATATTTTCTCGAAGTATTTATAAAAATATTCCCCCCCAACATCAACTTAGAATCTGACTTCAACAACAAATTTAAGTTATTTTAATTTTATTTGATATGAATATTTACGTTGTAGGAATATTAAACTATTTTGTTATGATAGAAAACATTTGAAACATTGGAAATATTTGCCTACATTAAAATATTATTCTACCGTCCATATTTTTATCATTCCATCCAATTTTTCATATTTCTACGATACTATGGAATAGCGCCACTCGAAACTACAGTGATAAGAACAATACTCTTGTGTTTGTGTATAGCACCTACAACATTTGGTTGATTCGACCCTCAGCACACCGTGTCCAAAATATCATGAATGCAGCTACGATATTATTAATTCATGATGCCGTTAATAATGTTGAGCGAAAAAAGTTTTTTAAATATTACCTCCAAATATTGAGTATTTAAAGTGAAGTCATTCTGAGCATTCATTAAACGCTATTCAATATGACCACTGTCTTCATCAAAAGGTTTTTTCACGTCAAAGACTGAAATAAAAATATTTATTTTTTAGCACCATTCGCGCAGATGTTCTTTTGGGATAAGTTTAAACATCAATTTTAAATTGCTCATATTAACGGAAATATTACGGGCTTAAGGGGCTTGGTAGGTACGTACTACTGCATGGCTACGGAAGGGTTAAAAAATTTAGCACCACAGGGTAAATACCGTATCTGTTATTAAAGTTTCAATTCAATTCATACACCCGTTTACTAGATTCTGTTGCCACAAAACCCAGGCCTGTGATGCGATTTAATTAATGCGATTAATAATCAACTGAATGTATTAACGTTGACAACGTGATATAGATATTTTCAATGGGAAGCCATATACCACCGGCGTGCGGTCTATGCTCTGAAATAAACTATAATTTATGCGAAATAAATTGATAAAAAATATTTATTTATTTATTTTTTTAATGGTTCACAAACAATAAAAAACACATAACATGATATAGGTAATACAATAGTAATACAATTAGTTTAAATGCTTTTCATCACTGAAATGTGAACACAGCAAACATAGAGATAAAAGTAAACATATACAAGAAAGAACAGAAAAAAGTGATTTGAGTGAGCTTGAGTAGAGTGAGATTGAATAAAGAGACAAAACAGCTAATTTCGCAAGTTTGGTAATAGTTCTCTTATATTCGTGGAAACTGTCATGAATTATGTCAATGAAGACGTTATGATTAATTTCTATTTTGTTGTATGACCTCAACATTCTAGATATAGAATTAAAGTGGGCCATATTGTTATTGAAATTTGAAGGAGAAAATGTATTAATGTCCTAAGTCGGCGACTAGGAAAATTTTTAAACAAAGTGTAAAGTGTATTTTGTAAAAGTGGTGTAAACAAAGTTTATTTCTGTAAATTATAATTATAATGTCACCACAAAATAATTTTGCTGTGTTTGAAGAAGAAGGTAAGAAATTATGTTAGCGTCAACCGTCACACGATTTTGACTTAATAACTATAAGTGACAAGAGAGAAATTTAGTAGATATTGTTTCGAAATAACGTCGGCAATTTATAAGAGCGGGAAGTAGATATTTCATAAGGGTTGAACCACTATTGAACCACCATTACTGCGCGAGACAGGTTTTAAATTATTTTGGTTTATATAGATTAAAAAACATACTCCCCTTTAATGTTCCTTAGACGTCTGTCGATTATTTATTAGAATCAATAAATTATATTCATCATCATCATCATCTTTGATCCCCTTGTCCTAGTAGGGTCGGGGACCCAAAGACTCGACAAGGTGTTTCCATGTTCCCCTGTCTTGCGCTGCTTCTGCATAAGTCCAGCAGTCTAGACATATTCTGTTTTCATACACATTTTTCTGTAATCTGGGACGACCCACCGGCCATCTTCCTTCCGGGGTTGCCAGGAGGATTCTTCTTGGTATAAATGGTCTTGAAAAGGATATAAATTCATTTTTTCCCAATTTCTCTTATTAATAACTATTTTTAAAAATCTACGTATCTGATATGACAACAATCGATAGATGGCGCTAGTCTTTTCCTCAGTGGTGGCACTGAGAGGACAGTTTCCTCGATTCATAATTTTACACTTTTTAATATACCGATACAATTGTGTATAATGCACAGAGTGTATTGTGTATTAATAGCTATCCTTGCCGTGGTTGGTTGGCGGCGCGGATCAGTACGCAACTGACTTACATAGTTGTAGATATATGATTCGCATTAACGACATTCAACTCACCTTCCCCCCCCCTTCCCATTCCTTGACCAGCAACCTTTTTTGACAGTCCAAATTATCGCTCGAAAATGCGAGAGGCACAAAAGTCAATTACCATCTCCAGAAAGTGCTATCGTTACCATCGGGTGAAATAATAACATATCGTCGGCTCCGAGCATCATCGGGTGAGTAGGTATTCCTCTTTCCATCTAAGAAAGACAATCGAATTAGTATGTGCGTCATACGCGCGGCTCACACACACTAATTCAATTGTCTTTCTTAAGTGGAAAGAGGTCCTGTTGTGGTGTCGCTGATTTATCGACTTGGTACTCATAGTTTCAGGTTTATTGGAAGGAAAAAAAACTGCACAGGTGAGTTCAGCTTCCTTTTCCCTTCCAATTCGTTCATAGGCTTACAGTCCATTCGGTATCATTTCCATTTCCCCACTCCTGCTTGAGTCTGGCGATTTGCATCAGAATCACATAAATAACCTCGTAAAATCGCACACCATTCTCACTGAATTATGTGTGATATGTTTATCACGGAATAATACATTGACTGACGAATAGATAAGCAGAATAAAAAGAGTATCCGACCCCAGTTAAATGGGAAAGGAAAAGTTCTGTCAGCATCACAACTTTTCTATAAACTTTTTTAAACTCTCTGTACACCTTATCCGTTTGCGTCAACGATGTCACATCGTAACCCTTATAAGTTTGCTTAGGGCTTTTGACATATTGGGTCCTATTTTCTGACCTGATTAACATATGTACAGTAGAGTGCGTGACTTGCTTGAATGAGTATGACACTGGATATATTTATAGAATAGCGGTATTTGAACGCAAAAAAAAGCCTAAGGTTTCTAGGAAAACATCGATACTTCTGTTTAATATCAATATTGTTATCATTATAACAGAAATACTGGCATAAATTTAACATTCGGATACAACATGAAAAAATAAATAGAATTAATAAAATTAAACTTTTTTTCACCATTTATTTTTTGAAAATATCAATCAAATATAATAATTTCGTTGTCTAGCCAACCGTCCGTCTGTCTGTCCCCGTAATTTCGTGTAACGTCCGAAATTTCGTTCGAATTCACGGCTAGAAAAACGACCGGAGATGGGGCTTGAACCCCGGGCCACCAAACCCGAACCGGCCGTTTCAGACATGTTGCCGTTGCCGCTTCTCCGTGGAGCGCCAAAAATATGCTTTTACTATATATACTAGGGCTTAGCAAAACGAGAACCAATGTTCCGTCATTTTCGACTGGTTGTAGCTAGTATGTTAGGGTTGAGGAACACTTAAAGTATTTTAGTAGCAATAATTATTCTGAATTTGCGAATGGTTATGGATCTTTTTTTTATATTAATACGGGTTTACAAATTTTACATGCAAATTATGGATTAATTAATATATTATATTATAGATGTCTCAAAGAGACGAAATTATATTTTTATGGGAAAGTAGGTATGGAAGTCTTTGGGTGTTCATAGGACTTACGACCTATCGTACGGCTGGCTTATGTGATCACTTTACATAATGTAACATTCACCATTTCCATCCATGATAGAATACTATTTCTATCAAATTTTTGGAAATGGTTTATATTTAAATTTTACGACATGTTCCGTATATGTGTTGTAATAATCCTTAGCGCAACCGGCATCCAAAGCTTTATAATAATATAATTTTATCGCTTTGAGACATCTATAATATATATTGTTAAATTATGTCCCTGTGACAAAAATCCAGTACTGTGTTCTGAAAAATTTGGACAAACTCAAAATATTCTAAATTATGGATTAATTAGAAATTTTTAAAATAAGAAAAAGAGTTCGTTCGTTCGTTCCAGCCCCAGGAAAAGAGACTGATCAATGTCTACACGACTCTCAAATCTCTTCCCGGATCCCGGCTGGAACCCACCGGTAAATCGAAAATAAAATACGACGATTCTAAACTCCACCTTTGCCGATGAATTTAATAGACTGATTCTTTTATCGTTCAAAATAAGGATTAGTAAAACACGAAATGGAATTAGTAATTGAGCGATGAAAGGGAAAATTCTTCAAAAATAGGGACCAAAAGGGATAAAGATTAAAAGCTGGCACTAAGATATGTATTACTGATTCGAAAAATTACTAAAAATGCCCCCGCTTCTTTGAACCTTCTCTTTAATAACTTATGGACATTTATTATTTCAAAACTAAATATATAAAATTACAATATCATGCATGTTCCAAACATTTCTTCATTCAAAATTTTCAATAATTAAAATATAAATTGGCAAGTTCTTACTCACATAAAATTTTTAAAAAAACTAACCCATAAAAACCAAGTTTTTATTTTACTCCCTTTTTTTGTAAATTAAGTTTACCATTATGTAATAATTGATTGACTGAAAATGAAACTTGTCTAGACAAATATCTATGTCAAAAATCTCTAAAAATATCTCTTTATTATTTGATTTCTTTCAAAAAACCGAAGAGTGCTGTCATCTATGAAACAATTGCCATAAATTTTCGAAATTCGTAGTGAAGTACCTATTATACCTACCGACGGAGTAATTCAAATTTTAAATATTCCGTGACGTTATCGGGCCGCCGGCGCCGTTGGTAATAATCAAACTTTTGTAATGATTCCAATTTGAAAAAACCATAAAAATTTCTTATTAATTAAAAATTATATTATAATTATTTATTTTTTTAACGAAAATTTGATAGATCTTTTTGATCGTCTCCACGAGTCTGTTTGCAAAGTTTCAGCTCGATTGGATCACGGGAAAAGGGTCAAAAATCGATCCAAAGTTTTTTCGTCAAGAAAACAAGCAAGCAGACGCCACGAGTTAAAGAAAGGAAGTAAAAACACAATTTTATTTAATAAATAAACAAGTAAGTACATAATATAAGAACAGTTTCAATTTTGAAGTCATTTTCATTATATAGGTACATAGGTACTGCATTTGACAAATTATTTGTTAAATATTTTGGAGGAAAAAAGTAAATTGAATACATTAAATGACCAAGTCTTTTTTTTACAAATTTTTATCTTTTTTATTTTTTATATAATTTATTTATTTCCCGTATATTATATTTATTTTTTACTCTCTTTACTTCATTTTTTTATTTTTTATTTTTTAGTACACATTGTATCCTGACAAATGGACCATTGGCCCTCAAACATTGTGATATTTTCAATAAATAAATAGTGAAAACAAAGTTTATCAATTATATAAATACTACAAGTATTAATTTATATTGATAATTATCTGATTAAAGATTTAGTTAAAAATAAGTTTGTGGGGGGACACAATGGACACACTATAATAAAAACAATGTTTCCATTTAATCTAGCTGGGATTAATGGTATGTCCAGGGGTAAATGTGGTCTATGTATTCCGCCAAGACCTAAAGAATATGTATGCAAAATTTGAGCAGATCTGTCAAATGTATAGATTTGTCTAGAAAATATGTCAGGGGAAAGGGCTGTGGTAAAGGGGGAGGGGGGAAATTTTGCCTATATTACCTACCGAGTCCTAAAGAAGAAGTATGCGAAATTCGCGTCAGATCGGTTTAACGGTATAGATTTGTATAGAAACAATACCAGGGGAGGGGGTACATCGGTCAAACAGTGTAGATTTATACAGAGAATATATGTGGGGGGAGGGGTAAAGGGGGAGGAGAAAATGTCATCTTTGTCACTAAAGAATAAGTATGCAAAATTTGGTTCAGATTAATCAAACAGTATAGATTTGTACATCATCATCCGAAAATATAGAAAAATTGAATGGTTTACTCTAATAAAATGAAAATATAATTTTTGCAGATTCGACAGTAAATATACGCAGGGACTTTCAATATGTTTTTTGAGATAACGAAAACCAATTAGAATAGACCCGGATATAACACTGATTGCGACTAATGTGAATGAAAAAGCGGATTTAATCCAAACAATTGCGGAAGAGAGATTACTCCCAGATCATAAAAAACGGAGACATGACGTGTTCCAGACTCTCCGAAAATTTTGGCATTGTGCCTAAAGTACGTTAGGCACAAATTATCGCAAATAGGTCTTACTGTAACACCGCTTGAACTCCCGTAGAATTGAGGTGTTTATCTGTTAACTAAGATAATGCCAAATTTCAAATACGTCGAATATAATTTTAACATTCAGTCTACAAATCTATATTTCGAAATACTGAATTTCATTTATTTGAACTACAATATCTAATTGATGTTTCATTCTTCTTCAATAATTCTTAAATAACATTTATAAATTGTGTTTCGTGATCGCCAAAAATCACGCCATTGGTCACGTTGGTTCTTGAGAAGTTTGCACCAATGGCGAGCCAGTACTTGACAGTTAACAAAATCCGTGTCAAGTTCTATGCTTTTGGGGACAGGCGTCACGTTCTGCGCCTATTTTTCGACGAGCCGCTGGAAGAAAGTTGTTACCGTAAGTGGCGTTCGCCACCGACAGCTTTGAAGTGCATATGACTCGAAAAACCACTAAGGAAGATACAATCCTTTCAAAAACTAGCTTCAAAATGTATCCCAAAAACCAGCTTCATGTACTTGATTAGTAATGTTCTCACGGCAGAGTTTGAAATCTTGTTTTCGCAACCTCTTACCTAGTTTGATGATGCTAGCTTTCCGTCATCCAACAAAGGGTTTTAATATTTTTAAGAAAAAATTAAAATTTTGTAGCTACTAGTGGCTCTACGTTCCCTCTATAGTGTAAAGATTTTTATATTATTTATTTATTTATTTAAGCTTCAACAAGTCAAGAGGCCCCATTACGGAAGCGAAATACATCACAAAACACCCAGGCTTGAGTAAATCACAATTAGATTATTTGTCACAGGGAATTGAACCCTCGTGAGGGAGGCCAGTGACATACCCACTGAGCTACGAGGGCCACCATTTTATTTTATTTTTAATAGATTCACCTTCAATATATTGGCACCAATCGTGTTAAGTATAGTCCTAAGTATAGTATTAGAGTATAGAGTATATATATTTTATGAATATCAACGAAACGCAAACGCGGACGACCGCCCGCCACTGGTTGACGACGGTCGAAAAAGACCTAAAAGAAGATAAACTCGACGACAGCACAGCAAAAACCATGCTCAATGAAGAAAGCGGATAAGAAGATCAACCTCAAGTAAATAGGTCTAACGGTCTATGAAGAAAAAGAATATTGTGAAAATATCACAGTACCTACACTTTTTATGATTAAGACACCTTTTTTATAATTGAAGAAATTGTAAATAAGGTTCTGCACTAATTAAGCGTCCTAAATATCACATTGTAAGTGGAATACGTCGGTTCCAATAATAAAGAAATCCAAGTGTCGGGACTATATTTAAAACCCTCTCTTATGTGAGATCACTCTAATATGAGATCACCAAATATGGATTCTTATGGAGATTGAGATTAAGAATCCAAGCTGTCAAAATGACTTATTGTAGGATAATCGCAGGAGTAACATTCATGGACCAAGTAATAAGTACGGAGATGAAGTTTATAATCCCTACTTCCACGTAGAGAAAGTTCTCAATTAATATGGCTTGGCTTGGACGTCTTACGATTGCCAAAATACGACTACCAAGATGTATCCTCTTAGTAGCTCTGAAAGGAAGATAGCCGGCGAGGTGCCCCAGCCTAGGTTGAGAAAAACAGCTTCAGATACTTTATGAAGATTGGATCTTGATCGGTCAACGTACCTACTGATGCGGCGTTTACTGGAGGACGTTAAAGCACCTAATGTAGACTTTGAGTCCTTGATTTTCCTAAGATTTTCGTTAACTATGATTAAAGCAGACCTGATCGCTTCGATAGTGGTGAATCAAAATCATCCGGTGACATCTACTCCGATCTGCAGCATTTCTGACGGCTTCCTGAAGCCAGGCATTGGTTGCAGACATCCCCAGATTCGTCGACCAAGTTGGCAATCTTCAGCGGAGGTGGGTTCCCTCGACTATGTCTTGTACCTTCAGGCTGTCATTGTCTTGTAACTTGTAAGTATTTATGAATGCCCTTTTGTATTGTGGAATATTATCATTGCTCAAGGTTCATTTCTTGTAAAATTAAGCTCTGTGTTCTGCAAGAAGTCTAGATGTGTGAGTGCGCCATCCAATCAAGTGGTCGAGAACGCATCGGCAATAGAGATTTTCGCACCGCTTATTCATTCCGTCGATGGCTTTTTAATCGACTAGAAGCATTTAATCTTATAAGTTATTTTTGGAAATAAGAAAGAGTGTTAATAGTAAATTGAATGTTATTGTCCTTTTTGCAAATAGTTACCTTTTAAATTTATTTTCATGTTAAGTAGGTACTTTATATTATTCATTTTCCATATATAACTTTTTAATATTTTGATTATCTTTACTTCGATTTTAAAATTTTATATTTATTATCCTGACGAAGAACCCATTGGCTTTGAAACATGTTGAATTTTTTCAATAATAAAAAAAGTGGTGTAAACAAAATTTAATTCTATAAATTATAATTATAAGTTTAATTTCAGATTTAACCTCAATTCATCTTCAATTAATTAAGTAGACAGTAAGTATTATTCCCTTTTTGCCTCTTATACATGCCATACATTACACGATATTGGCATACCATACGACACAAATATAGCATATGAAGAGTTTGTGGTTAGAGCCAAAATTCTTCCTTGCCCTTCCAAAAAGATGATCTTCAGTCTACCAATGAGGTAATTTTGTCAACCATTTAAAGATCTACCCTCTCCATTCGAGGCATCCCTTACATAATTACGTGATACCGTGAACAATTTCCAATTATCCTTGCCATAAACATTTCTATGAAAGCAATCGCTTCACGTAGAAACTGCCATCTAGCGAAAACTCAGGCTTTCACGATCTCGCTTAACGAAGCGTATTATTACCCATTATCCGTATCTTGCGCGTGCCATCATTAACACGGAGCACATATGTGTGTGTGTGTGTGTGTGTGTGTGTGTGTTCATTTATTTGCGCTAATTGCTAGAGAGTATTAAAAATTAAATAAAAAAATTAATACAATAAATTGCTCGTATACGAATGGGCATTTTAAATACATGTTGATTCCTAGTTCTGTTGTGAACTCTTCTAACTGTACTCATCACCTTGTCCTAAATGATTATCCATTAGCGTCATTCTGACCTGTCGATAGTCTTTAAATTAAAAAAAATACACGGTTAAAAAGTTGACACTGATAATAAAAAAAAAATTAATATTTACTTTGTATTGAAGTGTGTTATTTTATTGTATTTTAATATATTTTGGACGAGAAAAAATTGTTGGTTTTTCTCACATTCGAGAGTCATAAAATTGTTTAATGTCGAAATTGTGGAAATAAGACAAAATCATGACTTCCGCGTTGCTGTTAATAAAACGGACTCATTGTTATATGGGGGATGGGGTGATCCTGACAATACATACTCAATTTTTATAGAAAATTATTCCAATCACCCTGGATAATTGAAGATTTTTTTCCCGGATAATTGAGAATGTAATATATATTCACTGATCGAGAGTGATATTCCAAAAAATAAATAGCTATATTAATTTATATTTAATTAACCAGCCTTCAAGCCGATTCTCCCTAGGAGTAGGTAGAGAGGATGAAACTTCACACTATTTTGTCACACTTTTGCCTTTGCCATATTCACTTTCACACATAGTTTTTCAATTAAATTTTCTTTAAAAACATATCGAATTGAATTATCCCATATTATAAAATAGATGTTATGCTTTTTTGTTTCTTATACCTCATTATTATATTACACCTCATTATTATTTGAGCCATCTGGTGGCGTTATTTTATAGAATAATAATTTTGAAATCATACTAATGAGATCAGATATTGGAAAGGATAGTTACGGACAGACTTTTTAAATATTATAATTGATAGATTAACTACCTATATTTTAACCGTATTAGGGAGGAACGTCCAGCCAAATACATTTCTGCATGCTAATTTACCACATGCAAAAATTCACACTTTCAGTAATGTTGTTGTCTGCTTTGATAAATGCGTAAGGTCTTCAGCTTTCGATTACCATGCGATTGTACTATGTCAGGCTCATTTTATCACTCTATAATATGTATAATATTTTCTCCTTATCTACGTATTTTACATTGTCTTACTATTTATTCTGTTTATTATTGTATTTTCTTGTGAATTATTATTTTTTCTTACCTGAAGACGATTGAGTAGGACCGATATGAAAGCCTTTGCTCTTAGAAGGGTCTTGGGTAAGCGGTGGATACCATTTACTGTACTATGTCAGGCAAGTATTGTTGGTCATATACTATGGACATTTTGCATTCATAATTTGTACCGAAACTATAGCATCTCTAGCATATATGTAACTTGTAATTCCCACTTAATGGAAAATAAGTTTGTTCCAATTGTCATTTGTCCCTGCGCCTTGGAGGCAGAGTAGAGGTTTTGTGTGGACGCTTCCCCGTCTCGCTCGCATTCCCGTGGGGTGGTAGTACGGCCACTTTAGCATTTAAAAAATGCCGAACGTGGGTGGCGAAAATGTAAGGCCGATATGGGAGATATTTCTCATATAACAGCTCTGGGTATGTGGTGGGCCCCTCTTCTCTGTACTATGTCAGGTATGAAGAGCAAATCCAGTGGCGATTATTGCAAATAGGTTGGCTTACTTTACCCAACTTATGAATACATTCAAGTTGCGAACGACGGAATATATGTACGGAATTCGTGGCTTTGATAATACTTTGGTCTTCTTAGATTCCTTTGATAATTCATTTTGTTGTTTTTATTCAATTTTTATATACAATGTAACAGTTTTTTGAGTATTACCAACATGGTTTTAAAATACGATTATTCCAAAGGCCTCGAGTGTCTATCAGTACTATTCTATTTTGATAATCATTACTAATACGGAACATAAGTATTAAATTTTCAAACAATTCAACAGAGATAACGCTCTATTTATAGCTGGGCCCTTATCAGGCACGGTGCACAATCAATATATTTTGATAAGCCTCGTATTTCAAAATAAACGTTGAAAACAATCACTGCCTGGCTGCAAATGGACATCTTATCTTTGATGTCATGATATTTTAAGTAGAATAATTTTATTTATAAAACTTTAAAATACTTATCTTAAACCAGCTGGTTGGCCCGGCTTCGCTCGGGACCATAATTCGGTAAGCATAGAATTGTGTTGATGTCTCTTTTTTGCTGGTTTCGGCACCTGTGATTGGATTGCGTTGCTGGACCGTCTTTGCTTCCGAGCATTCCGAAGTCTTATAGAACTTTCTGAAATCTTCTAGAACTTTCCCTTTCCAGGACCTTCTAAAGCATTATAATTCTTTCTGGAACCTCTAGACCCATCGACGCATTCCACCACTCAGTTTGGAACCTTATAGATCTTTCGGATAGCTTGTAGAACTTTCTCTTCCAGAACTTTCTAGAGCCTGTACGCGAAGATATATGAATATGGAGGCGAGAGTTGTGTGTCTCTTGTGGGTGGCTCTTCATCCGCTTTGCCTACCCTCCTAAGGGTATGGGGTGAAGGTAAGACAGTTAGTTAGTTAACTCATAAAATAAAATATTAATAATATATGATTATGAATTTTTCTTAAATACTTTTCACAAAGTTTTGGAGAATACGCGTTGGTTAATTTATTAAGGAGTTGATAAACAGGTCGATTTTTTTTTCATGCCATTTCAAGAATGTATTATGTACCAAAACACGTCAATGGGAATGTGATATGATTAATATTATTTCGTAAAATTATACAACAAATCTTTGTACTTTGTACGCTGTACCTTTCCATCGACCTGTTGTAAAACTGACTGTAGTCCAATGGGAAGAATGAAAGAATGACCAATTTCGGCAATGGAGAACAATCTATCGCGAGGCTCAATTACTGAAGCGAAACAATACATCACAAAACAACCAGGCTTGAATAAATCATATATAAAAATCGGAAATTCAATGGGAATGGAAACCAGAACCCTCAAATGTGAGATGCCAGTGTCATGCCAGGCTACGAATACCGCCGCGTTGACGAATGTCGACGACAACATCGATGCAAATGATAGGAAAACCATGATTATTTATAGTGAAATTTTAATGCTACTTATTATTTTTTAAAAAGATTTTTGTTGAAGCCATTCAAGGTCGTCGTTGCTGGGCCTCGTAATCGAGGATCCCCTCACCCTCCATTTCTCTATCAGGGGTGTGATCTACTGTGTGAATTCAATTGTCAAATGTCAATTCTCTCAAGAATATCGCTGATTAAACTATCTCTCTGTTGGTTCCGCTGAAGGAGGCCGGCAGTGAAGAAGGACCACCACACTGCCAAGGCCGTTTTATGAGCAATAGCTCCCACATCGGCCCTACACTTTCGCCACCAAATTCGGCATTTTTAACTCATATGAGTGCAAGCGGCCCGGGGAGGCATCCACATAAAACGATTCACTCAAATCAAAAGCGTACCATACAATACAAGACAATAGAATGAGATATGATACAATTTTGTACATATACAGTGAGGAAATCGCGTAGAGACAGTTAAACTAGGTACAGTAGTCACTCCCCTGAGGGAAAAATGAAAATAAAGTTATACAAAACAAAAATAGGACTCGCCAGTCCGGAAAACCACTACCGGCAGCGTGTTTTCTGTATAGGGTTCTTCTTGGTGCTGCTGTACCATCTGCTTTTTGAAATATATTTCGCCACTCAGTCCGGTCAAGCGCCAGCTATACCCAATTACTGAAGATGTTACATAGTTGAAGAAATAAAGATGCGAATACGGAATTCACATCGCATCAATATTTTAATGTGGCTCGAACCACCGACCACCATATAAATAAGCGAATTATTAACTAACTTTTTATATCCCTAATAACGACCTTACATTTTTGACAGTTTTCGAACGGTACCTATGTACAACAATTTGAAACACAAGATGACATTATATTTTTGAGATGGTAGCATTATTTTCTCACCCTCTTCCCTGAACGATCATACGATTTGACCTTTTTTACGTCGTATGGGTAAGAAGAAAATTGAGAAATTCTCTTATTTTCTGAAAATTGCTCTTGTAATTTTATTTTCAATACACAATTTTGATGCTCATATTTTTTTTCGATCGTGTATGAAGAATCTTATCATTATTATTGAATATTTTTTGTTATTTCTATGTTATTCATTACAGAATAGAAAATATTCATTAATCAGGCATTAAAAATCTAAATTGGAATTCTAAAAGCAAGTGGTTTGTATACGAGGATTTCCCAATTCAAGGAAGAACCCCAATTTCATCTGGATGAAATGGCTAGTGCTAGCTAAACTGCTGCATTCAAAATGGATTTAAATAAAAAAACATGTCATCAAAAATAACTTTGTAAACCAGAATAATGCTGCGGTGGATGGATGACCTAAGAATTCGTCTACTTATATACCTACATCTACACCTATAAAATTCAATGTCTGTCTTTGTGTCTATATACAAATCCACAGCGTTTATTCGATTCAAATTTTGCATACTTATGCTTTAGGACCCGGCGGGTCAGGTCATGTCCTTTAGGACAGGAAACATTTCCCCCCTATTCTTTAACCACTTCTTCTCCCCCTGACATATTTTCGATGCAAATCTTTACAGTTTGAGCGATTTGACTCAAAATTTGTAAACTTATTCTTTAGGACCCGACTTAATATATACGATATATACAATATTTCCCCCCCAATTATTTTAACCCTTCCCTTCCCCCTGATATATTTTCAATGCAAATCTGAACCTTTCGACCGATCGGACTCAAATTTTGCATACTTATTTTTTAGGACCCGGCGAGTAACATAGGCGACATTTCCTCCCTCTCCTTTTACCCTTTCCCCTCCCCTGACATATTTTCGATGCTACGAAATCTATACCGTTCGAATCGAACCTTTGTTTCCCCACACAAATTTATTTTCAACTTAATCTTAATTTTATGATAATCATATCCTCTTTCTATTTAAGAAAAACAATCGAATAAATGTGTGCAAGCCATGCGTACGACTCACATTGCTTCGCTGTGTTGGTGTTGACGGGTATAAACACCAACACAACGAAACAATGTGCCTCGTATGCACGGCTTACACAAACTAATTCTATTGCTTTCTTACGTGGAAAAAGGTCTACCTATTCAAGAGATAAGGTACAGAAATAATCAGAACAGTGAGAGTTTCATGGAATAATATCCAGCAGTGGATCAATAATGGCAAAATTAGGTAATGATGATGACGTACTCATTTAGCTGTATCTTTAATATTCTACGCATTTACATACCTGTGCTAATGCAAAATGACATTTCAATCCAAATTGTTTTTTTAAATGGCTCTTAAAACTCATTACTGCAAACGAAGATGGGTTCAAGCTAAAGGCTGTTTAAAATTTTCCTGGTATTTTATTAGAATATTTTTTCACAGTAATTTTTATTAATATTTTATTCAAAGATGTTTCAAATAAAATAATTTACTTCTGGTAGTCAAATAAAAATATTCGGGGTCTGAAAATTTCACAATAATTTATACAGTAAAATAATTACTTGGCGTCAAATAAACCAACTTTTAATAAGTAAAGCCTCTAAAACGCGAAAATAAAGCTTTACTCGGAGATACGCAAGGGTGCGGGAGGGTGGGTTGTAGATATGAAGGCTTTACGGTGTGTTTGTAGAGTCCATGCTCCGGGCTGAATCCCAATTATAATAATTTCGTTGTCTGTCTGTCTGTCTGTCTGTCTGTCCCCCTAACTTCGTGAAACGCCCGTAACTTTTTTATAATAAATTGTTCTGGTTTGTATATTTCTGGGGTATTATGCCGTGTTTTTGCGACCTTTCTGGCCGAAGTTTCGGATCCCATTGCAGGGTTCATCATCAGGGTGGTGTTGTTGTGAATGTTGATGTTGTGGTTAAGTATGGGCTTGCACTTTAGCCCTTTTTACTTTAAACAATATTCTACACATATTTACACTTGGACTTATGACTCACTCAACATATCACTAACATTGCACTTGATACTTTGTAGATACATAATTATTACCTTATGAAAACAATTATTATTGACGAATTCAAAAAAAAATTACAACTGTGTTCTATAACGCCACTCTGGGACAGGCGTAGCCTAGTAGAGTGGCATAATCCACAAATCTAACAAAAAAAAATTTGTAATCTTATCTTATATTTTTATTGTTAAATTATTATTAAGTACCTATATATTGTAAACAAGAATTTTTTGAAATAAATAAATAAAAAAAACAAGGTGAAATGTTGTCAGTATTGTGTTAAATATTGCGTGCTTTGTTTGTATCGTTCATTTTCCACCTAATTCATAATCAAAGGAAAATGGTCCTTCAATACTATGTACTGTACTAGTTCATTTTCGAATTTGCTAGACATCAAGTAGGACTTTTATTTAAACACAATATATTGCTCAGGTATTTGGCGGAGAATTTGTGCTTGAGAATGCTTGAGCGGACTTTTCTCATTTTTCGCATCCTACCCTCGTACTCCCAACCACATTGTAGTCCCGGAATTTCGGTCTCTCTGGGTGGCAGTTTTTACCTGAAGAGATTTCTTTAGGACATTTTTATACAAAATTCTTTTAGTATCGCGTACCGCACGTTCGTGGTTGTTAAATATTATCTATACTTTATTTTCAAAAATTGATATATTGTAAGATTTCTTCAATAAATATGAACTATGTAATTTTTTATTATATGCTTTTTTTATATTGTGCTTAAGTTTGAAATTGTATATTTCACTGATTTAAACATACAGAAAAAAGTGTATTATGTAATTTTTAACCATGTGCTGTGTACTTGCATTCTACTCTATATTATTTAATTTTTTTGTTTGTATTTCTTGGGCAATCAGCATGTAACAGTTTGGAAATATTTTATTTTACTTACATGCATTATTTAAACATTTTTTAAATTTACTTTTTTGTTAATATTATCATTGTTTTATATTATTTTCGTTGTATACTTGTCCTATATTAATTTCTAGTAATTGTATATTGTGATTGATATGTATTACCTTATTTTGTTTTTTGTAAAAATCCCAAAGGGCCTTAATAATAAATTAATTAATTAATTAACATTAAAAAATTATCAGAAAATATCTACACGTATACGACTGTCCGAAATTTATCATTTCGCACTTAATGCCACCAACAAAACGTTAATTTAATATAATTTAATAATAAATTTTTCAGTAATACCAAAAAATATAAAATGTATAACGAGAAAATGAATTCGTCTTTTATATATAAGTTTATAAAAAATACATATGTATATTTGAATGAACGTTGAACGTTTCGCATTTTCGCGTTTCTATTTTTACTCACAAATTCATAAATCTGCCAGCTGATAATTAAAGGATAATTCTATTTGCAAAATTGAATGTTCATCTCTATCACATCACTCGAGCACGTGTCATCCATCACCAAAAATTTAATATGTGTCAAAAGTGGCATGCCGTTAACGATAATTACTATTTCCTCAGAAGATTTCAAGATTTTCCCTTATTATTATTAGATCACCCGTTATGATGTTTTGAACCCGTCCAAGGACGGGCATGAAAGATCTGGATATAAGCATTTCTGGTTACAAATTTAATCAACATTAAATTATTTCTCGCTGTTTGTATGTCGGTCACGCATATGGTCATGCACTTTAAATAAGCAAGCCGTGCGTACATGAAATAATAATGTACAAATAATCGACTGCCACTCATTTTTTTTTTCTGGACTTCCCTTTTTACAAATAAATTTAATTACGGCAGAGCGTCAGAGCGTCAATGCGCCAGAATAGTAAGGGGCTTATTGACGGCACAGTACTGAGCTTAATCGTATCGTGGCCTGCTTCCCTCACTACTCGGGCGCATTGACGCTCTGCAGCGCGCCGCTGGTATAGTACCCGAGGCCTAAGCGTGTTCTTTAATAATGTTATTCAATACCGAAAAGGATGTGAATTTGAAAATATTTCCTTATTCGAGCTATCACGTAACTATAATGATTTTAAATTTCTAAGACAGACTTATTACTTTTAATTTTGAAATTTCTCTTTCGCTCTTTCGAGAATGGCCACAAGAATCAGGCATGTTTCGTATGTATCGAAAATTATATTCTTATTTTTCGTTAAGCCTAAAATTAACAGAGCGTTTATTATTTATTTTTTTGTTTTTTAAACCGGATAAAATGTGTGGTGAACGTTCTTAGCATCCCTTTTTATCTTGGACCAATATTGACAAGGTAACTAAGCTTTATAACAGCCTTCATTTTGAAAAAGATGGCGGACCAGGCGATTTGATGAACTAATTTTATATTTGTAAAATCGATTTTGGAGATTGGCATTGTTCGACGTCCCGCCTCTAACATCCAGGCTCTTTTCAGTATGTGAATGTTGGTCATGAGTTGTGTATAAGCATACTGTGAAAAGGATTGTAAACAATTAAGGTACATAAGTAATAATGAATAGAAAAATTTACTTCCGGGTGTGAAATAAATTTATTCAATGAAGTTAAATACTGCTTATATGTTAAGTTGTCTAAGATAGCGCGTACATCATCGAAGACGAGAGCGAAATTTAAAAGGAAATTAGTGGACCAGCGAGCGCGCGTGAACGCTCGGCGCGTTCACATGTGAAAAGTAAAAGTTTCAATAAATAATACAAAAAGTTTTATCTCAACAAATAATTTATGTAAAATCAAGAAAACACAGGCACTTAGGTCTCTGGCACAGTCACAACAAAGTATTGTGGTGAAATCCACGGTAATCCCAGTAAACGTTCGCGCATTCCGCATATGTAGAGCACAAACTGCGACCTTATTATACGGATTCATATTTACTTAGCTCTGAACTGTCGGCTTGAAAAGACGTTTTTTAACGATCACTTCAGAACGAAAATTTCCCACTAAAGATGAGTAGTGCAATCTGCACAAATACAACGGTCCCTCTTAGGAACAACTGATGCCATTTAACGGAGGGTGGTTGGAGGAGGGTGATAGTTAACTATCAAGGAAAGTTGCATCATGAAACCATCTGCAAAAGGGTAGTATTTCTATCAAACGAAAAAGTAAAAGATAATATTATCAAATGGTGTATAATTTTCAAATACGAAATAATTACTCACCAACTGCGTTCTTTACTTACGCAACAATGTAAGTAGGTACTTACTCAAATTATTCATGTTATAAAAGTTTTCGTATACGCGGAAATTTATTTTTAACATTTTTGTTTTAAATTTTAACGAAGCCTTTCTGGAAGATCGACATTTTTCACATGACTGAATTAATCAATTTCTTGCTAGACAATCTTTCGACTAAAAATATTTTTACATAAAATATTTTTAAAATTAAAACAATTTTAATGAATAAATTTAACAGATATCTTTCGAAAACTTTTGTCATTATTGTAAAAAATTGTTACCGTCGGGTTGCCAACCCCATAACATCTCAAAATTTTAAATGCTTACATATATCTTCTTCGTCTCGTGCCCTGTCCTTTAACCGGACGTGGGCTATCATGTTGCCAACGCGGACTTTGTTTACTGCGGCCCGGAACAGCTCCACAGTAGAGGAGCTGTTCCGAGAAACCACTGTCTCAAGTTTTTCAGCCATGAAGTCCTCCTTTTTCCAGGGCCCTGACTTCCGGCAATCTTTCCCTGCATTATGAGATGCAAGATCTCGTATTTCTCTGGATGTGTCATCACATGTCCTAGATATTGAAGTTTTCGGATTTTTATTGTTTTAATAACTTCTTTTTCTTTATTCATCCGAGCCATAACATCTTCATTCGTAACTCTGTCCATCCAGCTTATTTTGAGGCTTCTTCTGTAGATCCACATCTTGAATGCCTCAAGTCGCCTTATCAGTTCTTCGGTAAGCGTCCATGCTTCCATTCCATAGAATAATACTGAAAACACGTAGCTTCTGACCATGCGAATTCGTAATGCTAGGTTGAGATCATGACTGCAGAACATCTTTTTCATGCGGCTAAAGGTTGCAAGAGCTTGCTCCATGCGGCATTTGAGTTCAACCGAAGGATCCCATCATTCATTTAAGTTGCAGCCCAAGTATACAATACTTTGTACCTTCTCCAGTTTCGTTCCAGCTATATAAAGGTTGTCATTCAAGTCAACTGCGTTATTTTTTCTTTTACATATATCGCAAGGAAAAATTTGGGATTCACATCCCTAACACATATTTCTATGGGGAACATATATTTTATGAAAAAAAATTTCTTTATTGATTTGTTTGTTTGTTTTAAATATCATAGAACTATGAGTGGTAAGGCGTCCTAATTGTATTCATCTCTCAGGATGATAGATACATATTAAAATACAATAACCACTTTCAGAGACACATGTGAATAGGCGTGTGTGTATGTGTCAACGGTGACGTTGTTTGTTTTGGTGAGAAATCTGACGCTAGATGGCACTGATCACCAGCCAAACCATGGTGAAAAAAAATAGTATTGTTGTATATTATATTCAGTGGCAGCGCGTATTCAAAAAATATAGCTGTCACTTCGCCTCGCGTGTGCACAATTTTCGTACTGAATGACGGAAATAATAATTGTATCAGTAACATTTCTTCGCGTGTGATTTGTGACGTGAAGGAAGCTTGGACCATCTCAAGATATCTGTTTTGAAAGGCCGGCACAAGGATCTCGACTGTCGAAGCTGAAGAGATAGCGATATTCAGGTCAGAGATCATTTGTTGACGCATTTTGGTTTTCTCATCTGTGTTTTTCTGAGAGGGGAAGCGTAATTTTAACTGCAGGATTTCTTCATATCATCTTGAGAGGTTTAATTCGAATATCAAAGTTCAATAAAGAGGATCGGCTATTTACACGCCGCTCCGCATAATCAACGAGAATTTTATTAGATCAATCAAAATATGCATTCGAACAAAAATACATTTATAAATTTCTTCAGATGTTCTTTTTTTTCTTGTCTCAGTGCTTCTCCGGCCATTAGTAAACCTATCAATAAAATACTTTGAAGTTGCTTAAGCAATGTTTCAAAAAATCCCCAAGATCTCACTCTGTATAAATGTATAGGGAACACGAAGCATTGATCATTCTCATTCGCAAATTTAAATTTAGATCACGGTTGCACGATACTTTCTTTATTCATGCTGAAGAATGCAGCTCGGACTTGCTCTAAACTACATTTAATTTCTATAAAAGAGAGTTAGTTTTCGTTTGATCTACATCCCAGATACATAATTTTGTCTAAGACATTTTGTTTAGATAGCAGACGATATCATCATATACGACATGAAAAATTATATGAAGCAAGTTGTAACTTCTAATTTATTTGTTTTGAGCTGAAAAAATTAGAATATTTTAACAGTATGGTAAGTTAATTATTTAACGCAAAGTAACCATATTATTTGAATAATCTTTCTTACGTGAGAAATTTATTTTTTTCTAGTAGAAAATAACAAGAAAAACAAATCTGAAGGAAAAACAAAACTGCTGTAGCTCAACTGAGAGAGAATTCTATTGATTCAAGAATAGTACGAGTACAGCTCTTAATTTTTTTTTGAAAGAAAGATTTATGTTTTATTCTTTTTCAGTTAAATCTTAACTTCCTTTATTTTTTTTTTCTTTGGAAAAGTTAACAGCAAATCTCAAATTATATACATAAAAAAAAAGTAAACGATGCCACTGATGATTGTTGATGATATAAGCAAAGTGTGACAATATTAGATAATTTTTCGTTACAAAATATGTTGAACAGGGGTGGGGAGGATAGAGAAATAAAATAATGGGAAGGATCTAAAGGAACGAAAGATAGGAGCTGTTGGGAAAGGTTTGGGTGCGGTTGTGACATTAATTTCCGTTTTATGTCCCGAATAGTCGAGTTAAAAATATCAATGTGGTTGTTTATGTAATTTAATTTAATTTCGGCATCTATAGATGAAGGAGATTTGTTTAGAATTGGTCTTGCAAAGGGGGAGATGGAAAGAGGGAGGTGACTGCTGCTGTTGATTAGGAATATGAAGTGTTAGGCGTTGCAGAAGACCAGGACTATCAACTAGATTGATTGCGATTTAAAACAATATTACAGTTTGTTAATCAAGTAAAGAATATGTTCTTAAAATTCACAAATTCACCAGTGTAAACTTAAAATAATATATTTATTTAAAACCACACATAAATCTGTGGTGAATAAAGGGTTAAAAATCTCTTCTACATACTCTCCTCCACTCTCCAACTCCTATCCAATTAAAGTTTTTTTTTATTTCATTTACAAAGTTCTTTTGAATAATATTCAAATTTATCTGCCATTTTAATTAAAAATCATTATATTTTTTCCGTATATCTTTTGTAACTTATCTTTTCATAAAAATATGATCTATTTCATTTCACATGTCACCAGCAGACTTCACTTTGAAAGGGTGTCTCGAAAATTGTATTTTTTTAAAACATATACCGACATTTATTTTCTAAATAAATTAAATTAGCGTAATCTGGAAATAAGTCACATCCAGTAATTATAGTCGGGATCAAATAAAGGAAACAAATTAATTTACTAGTCAAAAAAATTCTAAACATTTGTTTTTATATTCATCCGTTTCTGTCGGTGGCATAGTGGTTAGCATTCCTCTCTGCCTGGGGGGACCGACGTTCAGTTCTCCATTCACCAGGAAAATTTTAAAATGATTTATATCCCTGAA
The DNA here is from genome assembly GCA_016648135.1 of Agrypnia vestita. Lineage (NCBI taxonomy): Eukaryota > Metazoa > Arthropoda > Insecta > Trichoptera > Phryganeidae > Agrypnia > Agrypnia vestita. The sequence continues at coordinate 40,350 of JADDOH010002147.1, forward strand.
TTTAAAAAAAATACATAACGTTATGTGCTGAGTTAATACATATATATTATTCTTAAAAAAGTACAATTACTCCAACAGTTTTTATTTGAGCAGCTTGTTGGTCTTGTGGTCAGGACTCTCGTCTAGTGATCCAAAGGTCGCGGGTTCGAACTTCTCTCCAGACCAGCAAGTTAGTCCTATTTTCATGGCACAAGCGTTTATCTATGTTTGAAAATAGTAAAAATATTGATGTGATGAAAATAAAAATATATAAACAAAATTTGCACAAAAAATGTTTTATAAGTTTTTTGTTTTGTTTTTTTTTTTTTTTTATTACAAGCTTTTACTTAGCTTCACTAGTCTGTTTTTTATGTATGTTTATTTCCAAATTTGATAATCGGAATTTCAACAACCTCACGACCATATAGAGATCAGAAACATTCAACATTCGCTAATTCCCTATGACAATGCAATACAAAATTGATTCCAATATGACTTGTTTGATATATTGGGAGATAAAATTAATTATAATTTATTTATTTATTCTATATTTTATGGAAGTAAAACAGGTAGTTACTAATATGGACAAAAATAGTATAGTTGTATAATGTACGATATGATAAGCAACCGAATCCAGGCATATTTCACATAGATATTGATAGACATAAATAAGCATAGTTAATTTTTAAAATCCCCATATAATAATAATTTCGCATGTCTATCCGTAACCGTAAATAGAATCCAATAACTGATCTTATTACGTTTTAAAATTAGTATAATTTCGAAATTGTTATTAAATACAATGAAAATTATTTATGTTATATGTACAGTTTACAAAATAATCAGCAATCATAATTGCCGTTGAATGTAGTATCGTATGTGTATGATGATAGATTGCGATTATAAACCAAAGACATATTCCCGATTTCGTGGTCACCGTATCTTTAAGCAAAATATATTTAACAGAGAAACGACCGCCCGCACGCCCGTCAGCGTGATACTGAAGTGGCCAATGGAGTAGCTTTAAAAAATATTACACAATTTACGTGTTACAGAGGGTTACAGAGTAATGCAACTCACACTAATGCAAGTGGCTTTATAAAGTGAATGCACCCTACGTGATGCGCGTGATGGGATATGAAAATTCAAATAATATTGTTTCATATAGAGAAAAAAAGAAATAAAAACACAGTATTTCGACATTTCTCATGTTTAGTATTATTCATAGAAAAATATGTATCAATTTGTGCGATATTTTTATCACCTCCAGTAGTTAATTATGTACCTGCAGTATCTAGTTTGTTTATTAATATGGTAATCGGAAACAAACGTACAAAAGGGAGTCTTTAAGAAATTGTTTTATTGCTTTTATCTCTGTTATTTCATGATTGGTCTACATTCACAGCTTTTGGATATTTGGACTACTTCCTAGATGGCAGTCTCGTTATATCTTGTGCCATGTCTGTGCTCGTATAGTTTAGCATATATTATTTCAATAAATTCTGCCAATATGTTGGTCGCGAGGATTTAAAAAATAAATACCACAACGTTTAAATATATTTTCTGTTTGAAAGCCGTCATGTCGATTTCTTTCAACATTCTACCGATTCGACTATTTTTATTATATGAGATAAGTAGCCCTTTTGTCAGAGAAAAATACCTCCTAGAAAAATTAGACATGAAAACTGGGTTTTTATTTTCATAAATAATTCCTCTGTTTTGAATATCTTGGTTGCACTCCCATTTCATGCATTAATTTTGATAACTAGTTGTTGAGTTTTTTTTAAATTAGTGATGAGACCGTTTAAGATTCAACACAGTCCCTGCAGGTCAGGCTAGCAGTTATTCTGTTGTGGTTTGGGAAGGTAGCTCGACGGTCAGAAAGTACTATAGAACAAAATACGAAATGCGAAAGAAAATACTTAAAACATCACGTAAAAACGTAACTTGAAATGACTTTATTTATTGGCGAAGAAAATTTATTCAAACCGATCATTTAAACCGAGTTTATAAAGTCGATAAAATGTTCTATTTCGGTTCGCAGCGATAAAGAGAATGAGACTGTTATTAATCTTCAAAGCTTTGTCGCCATTTATGTATTATCGTAGCGGGGGGATACAAAAAATGCTAATGATATCCAATTAATTTATTTTAATTGATAAGGGTTAATTCAAGGTCTGCCATGGATAACTTAATACTAAAAAATAGGCGGTTCTCGTTATCTAGTGGGCACGACACTGGCTTTTTACACCAGGAGTTCCGGGTTCGATTCCCGGTGATTCGGGATTGATTGATTTAATGATTCCCGGTCACAATACATCTGTGTGGTGATGTATTTCGTTAAAATAATTTGGCCTTATGGTCTGTGGTAGCGTTAGAAAAATATTGATAAAATAAGAATATTTTGAGCATGTTCAAGGTTTCAGGAAAAGAATACTGGATTTTATCCTCAGGGAGACATCATTAATCAAGATATATTATAGATGTATCATAGAGGCGTACCTATTTTTTTTTGTGGAAAAGTAGGTATGAAAGTAATTTCGGGTATTTATAGGGCTTTCGACCTATCGTACGGCTGGCTTAAGTGATCACTTTACACAATGTAACGTTCACAATTCCACCAAAGATTGACTATCACATCTGTCAGAATTGTTGTTTCATATTTTTCACCTTGTTTCATATGTGAGTTGTATTTTTACTACTGCCATCTGTGGATGAAAACATCCCCATACAGTATATATATACGTTGCCACTGATAATTAGATATCATTTTTTAAATTAGAATTTCTCCCGTATCCCATTTCTGATGCCATTTGTCACGGGGTCGTGTTCGCGGGAAGTTTTATTAATTAACTAATATCACTGGAGCACCATTCTCTAATTCGTACCAATTTCGTTATTCGCACTATTTGCTTCCTTTATATACTTACTGAATATTTCACTAATACGTAAGCAGGTGTTTTTTTATTCCACTTTAGTCTTGTATATCGCTTGTTTTTTGTATCGCGTTAGTTTCTATGATTTCGTCTTATTTTTCAAAAAAAAAAAGCACAAACAGAAACCACTCGAGTGACTATTTACATTATATTTATTTTATACACCGTTTCGTCAAAAACAACTGACTAGTTATTTTGTAATCAATAAAAGTTCATTTACTTTTTAAGTGTTTCATTTCATTCATCAAACCCGTTATTACATTTAATCCTTCCTTTATATTTTCTAATTAATTTATCTATTTTTTCAAATTATCAATTAAATGCGATTCCATGAAAAATTTATCAAAGATAGACATCAAATTCGAAAAAAACGAGTGTGACTTCCGGTAGCTAAACGTCAAAGCGCAGAATTGAAACCTCTTGAGGCTTAGTTAAAATGTCGACCAGCTAGTCGCGTGAACGAACGTGAACGCAATCAGTAATCCTACAAAGCGACCAAATACCTTTCTGAATGGTCAGAACGTGAATCAAAGAACGCTTTTTTTGATTTATTTTGAAGTGGTGTCCATGTTCCATAAATTTAATTATTTCGGAAGATATATTCATAAACAATAGAAAATCTAAATAAAATAAAATACTTTAAACGCAAATATTTTAACCTACAAAAAATTTATATTAGGTAATTAATTTTTAAAGTACCTATCGTGTTGAAAATTTGATATTTAGAATATTTTTAAATCTTCTGGGGTATTTCGCCGTGTTTTTACTCACATTTCCGGCTGACGCTTCGGATCCCATTGCAGAGACCATCATCAAGGCTGATGTGTTATTGTGAGTGTTGATGTGTGGTTACCCGCGGAGGAGCGTAGAAGAAGTGAACTCTCCACAACAAAGTGCATTTATTTTCGCCTCCGGAAACATTAATCAGTCCGCCCTGTGCCTCCGCGGATACAGGTCATCCTCCTGACGACTTTGAATACGAATTCAACGAAACGTCGAGAATCGTTTCTCGGAAAAACATACGGTTCGTATAAAATATCCGTAACCATTTACAATTAAAAAATACATTAGAATTTAATTTGAGTGAATAATAAAGAATAGTGATGATATAATGCAAGTACCTAGCAAGTAATAGGTACCTACCTAACTTGCTACGTGTTTTTACTTTGGCAACATAATGCTTTTTAAAATTAGAACACCTGCGTTGCAGATCAACAGAAAAATTTCTTACTTCATTTCGGCAATCTTGATAAATTATATGTTGTATTAAAATGCCATTTACCAATAATTTCCTAATGCCTTTACTTATAAAACTTCTGCAGCCATCTGCTTACTTTTGTTACTTAATTTGTTTCAGAAAAAATTAAGCTTATCGTATTTATGTTCTTATTTCTCTCTCAAAAAAGAAGAAGAAAGACATTTGTGAATGATGATATATTTAAACTATCTAACGATGTATATATTGTAACGAGGCTAAAAAGAATTAAGCACTTCTGTCAAGTGACAGTTTTTTAAAATTGGCACAACACTATCGAAGGGTCTAGAATTACCAAGAGCGTTCGAGAAACGTCTGCAACTTTCCAGGAACATCTGGAAGTTACGAGAACTTGCGAGTAAATACTAGAAAAGTCTAGTAAATACTAGAGAATTCTCGAGGGCTCGAAAATCCAACGTGATCGGGTATAAATAAACGGAATCAGGTCGCGGAGGGCCATTTTTATTCTGATGTTTCTTGTGACGCGGCTCTAACGGCGAATCACGAAGCGAACACAGTGTTACCATCAGGCGTGTAACACTGTGTTCGCTTCGTGATTCGCCGCCGTACCAGGCGTGTGAATTAAGCGACAGATAATTCGTTAATTCCTCCCGCAGTCACGACACGTGACAATATAAATAAAAATGATGATATATATAAATATATAATCAACTTTTCGAGATGGTATTCATTATGTGTCTGGTTTCATTGATCCTGCTGAGAACCTCTTCATTCGTAATGTGGTCTCTCCAGGAAATTCGTAAAAGTCGTCAGGAAAAGTAGGTCCACATCTCGAAGGCTTCTAATCGGTTTTTTTCTCTGTCGCCAACGCACCATGTCTCACATCCATACAGCAAAATATTCCACACATAATAGATTGCCAGAGGGCGCCCTCGCCGTGAATATCTCGAGCAAGTGTGCCAAGATATGGATTGTGCCTCCTACACAGAGCTGAAGAGGATCACCGGAGACCGAGTGGAATGGAGAAAGAGATGTGCTTTTCTGCAAACCAATCCCATGGATTGAAACCCAGGAAGAAGGATAATCAACTTTAAAATTATGTGAAACTAAAAAAATGCAGATGATATTGTGATTTTTTCAATCGATCAGAGGCGCATCCGACGAAATATCACTCTGTCTTAAGCGTTGGTCAATCAATGAGTGTTCAACCAATGCATTGATCTAGTACTCGCGTATCACTCAATGTTCGATAGAAAAAAAAGCGATGGTCAATCTCCCATTGAATGGACAGATCGAGACTGAAGAATGCCTGAAGCCTCCGTACATAATTCAAAGGGTAAACGGTTGAATCTATTCAACGAAGATGGACAAAGAACGACGAGAAAATTACTCCAACGACAGAGAGAGGAGAGAAAGAAAAATTTCGTTTCATTTTTCATTTAAAATATTCCGCAGATTGTTGAAAATAACGTCCGCCGAATATTTCCTGTCAGATATTTCATCAGAATTTTAGAAACGAGATCAAATGACAATCGAGGATTTGCGTTCAAGGATCTACTGTTAACACTAGATGACATTATTATACAAGCTTACCCGTTTTTAGAACATTTCAGCGTCTTCAATTTCAATCAGAAGGCTGATTTGATAAAATGATGAAAATATTGATGCTAGACTTAAAAGAGCGCTTATAAATAACGCTGTCTACTGAGTTATCTGTTTTACATCATAAATGTACAAATTTCATTTGAAAATATTTTACAGGCTTACTCCATTATTGAGGCAATTAGTAATATTCACTGGATAAGATACAGGAACTACATTATATATATTCAGAACAAACATCAATGATTTGTTTATGAATGATGTTTATTATACGGAGCAGATATTAAAGTTATCTAAAGTGAAATCACGTTTCCAATCAACAGGTTGCACATTTTTCCGCACTGTTTAAAATTTAATTAATTTTATCAATTTTACAGTTTATTTAAACTTGAGCTAAAAACTGTGTACCTCATTTATTATTTTAATTTATATTATATTACTAGGATGCCCTGGGAAACCTGTTTTAGCTTTAAATAAACATTTACGTACAGAAATAATTGTATGATTTTCCAGATAAAAAATCCTAATATAATTTATAAAAATAAACATTGTATCCCAAACGAAGGGATAATTGGTCCCAAAACATATTGATATTTTCAACAAATAAGTGGTGAAAACAAAGTAAACTTTTATTAATTATATTGACAATAAATCATTTGGATACCATACTACGTTTTTGTCTGCAGTGAAAAAATTTCAGACTCAATACGTGGTTAGCAAACAAACTAAATTTTATTAGCAAATAAACACACCTTCAGTCAGCTTAATATTTATGTGCATTCAAAATAAAAAGTCTTGATACAAAGTCATTACTTTGCAGCAGGATTATAAAATTAATAAATAATATAATATATTAAAGGAATCAGCAACAAAATATAATATCACTATATGCAAGTAAAGTCATTGCATTATTTTCAATAACAAGGAAATTCTTGTTCTTGAAAAATTTGAACGTACTCAAAATATTCTGAATATATAAAAACTGGTCCTTTTTAACCAGTTGAATTGAAGAATTGAAATAATTTTCAAACGTATTCTAATGTAATGTTAATAATTCGGAAAATGTCGTATACATATATAAAGAATATTGCTTTAAAAACTCCTATCAAAATATAGATATCTCATTATCAATAGTGACATCTGTATTGGGTTCTGAGAATTACGAAGTTTTCAACTGCATGTGGCGGCAGTAAAATAATACAACTCACATACGAAACGAGGTGTGCAAGTTAACCATATATACATCTTCCAAAAATTTTGTTGTGGTAGCTATCATGGGTATAATTGGCGAACGTTACATTGTGCAAAGTGATCACTTAAGCTAGCCGTACGATAGATCGTAAGCCCTATGAATACCCAAAAACACTTCCATACCTGCTTTAACTTATAAAAATAGCTTCGTCTCTATGAGGCATCTATAATTTATCCTGATTAATAATGTCCCCCTGGGGCTAAAATCCAGTATTGTATTCTTGAAAATTTTGGACATATTCAAAATATTCTGAACAAGGACATTGTTTGATTTGCCACTTTATCACAATTACAAATCTTCACCTAAAAGGCCAAGCCTATAAACTATGATACAATCTAATAATCATAAAATAATACAATATATAATACAACGTAAAATAATGGATAACCACCAATAAATTTCGGTAAACTTTAAAGATATTTTGAAAATTAAAAACCTTATTTATTAATCAGACATGCAGAAAAATCAAATCAACAAAAAAATATCAAATTTCGTTGATTTCATTTTTCTACGTGTCTTTCTAATTGATTAATAAATTTGGCTTTAAATTTCACAAAACTATGTTCTGAAAAATTGTAACATCACGATAATATGTGTTCTTGAATATAATAGTTTGAATTATCAGTGTTTTAAATTTACATTAAATTTAAAATATCAACACAAGCGCGTTGTGTAGGTACATAACCGATAGCATGAATCAAGTGCGTTGTTGCCTTACTGTCTAGTGTGAAGCAGTCATATAACTTTGACTCTTTCTCACATACATTCAGTAAACGCACAGACACTTATTAATCAACACGCTATTCTGATGTATGATTCACTATTCTATTCTGAAACACCATTCTTTCATCGTCTACTGTCATACATTTACGCAAACAGTGTTTGAAGTGTATAAAACGTGATTTTGAAATGTATAAAAATTTGTGTTTGAATTTCACCTGTTTTTCATTTAGTCAAAACTTTTAAACGAAACATTGGTGTTTTTCCCGTCCAGACGGAGTTTAGCGTGCCGTTCCAGCGATCAGTTGAGATACTTCAGAACACAATAAACAAACTTCATACAGTTTAGCAGGCGTCAATTGCGCTGGTCTAAATAAACAACCGAAATAGTTTATTCAACACCAAAATATTGAGATGAATTTTAGTACAGTTAATAAACACTTAGATCTGTCCGGAACGCGCTGAATTTTGTCCAAACCGAAAATACAAAATTTAAAATTTCGGTAATCCGTACACGTTGCTAATATTTTTTTATTTTTTATTATTTTTTTATTATTGTTGCCATTTTTTTTTTTACCTCTTGCACAACTGTATTTACAGTTTAAACGCAAGGATTTCATTACAGTATATGTATATTTCCTTAATTGATTTTCCTTAAATTATAATATAATATAAAACTACAAATTTTAAAACTTTTATACTTTTAAGTATTCACTTCACAATTCACTATTGTGTCTCTTTAGGGTTTTTTTCTATATTTTTTTGTACCATTACATTTTTTATGCTATATCTGTCTCCGTAATAATTTTTTATTTTTGTTATTTCCAGTTTCTTACTAGTTATTTGTCTTCTGTGTTATATCTACTAGTGTATTAAATCTCTCATTCTCGTATTCTTCCAGTGTCAGTTTATAATGAAGTTTTTTTTTTAATCGGTAAGATTTTACACATCTTGAATAGGTTTTCCTGTTGGCCCTTACATTCTTTTTTTTTGTTTTATACTTGCTATAGTTTTAATTATTCTTAGATGTAGTTGTTTTACTTTATTTAAATATGAATGGAATCCGTTCTTAATTCTAATGTAATATGTAAATTTAATGTATTTATTTCATTTTGGTAAAAGGTGAGGCGCCCGTTGTAATAATTTAACCGTATTATGTTATCATTTCCCTACGTCCTGATGAATAACGTTGATTCATTTAATTAAGCAATTTCTAGTGGAAACCTGTAAACCGAGGTAAGGCTAGGAATATACAATGAAATTTCGGTACCATCACTGATGTATGGAATGAAAGCCTGCAACTTGCAGAAAAGGAACAAAAGTAGAATGAATGCGAAGGAAATGAAATCATTGAAGCTCTCGTGCAGCAAATCCATTTATGATAAAGAATAATGAAATGTTTTTTTTTCCTTCTTCTAAATTAAAAAAATACATATTAAATAATAAAAATAAGGATAATTTGTTTTTTAAATCGGGTGCTTATAAATTGATTCGCAATGATTGTGATTATTTTTATTTAGGAAAAACGTGTAGAAATTTTGAAGTTAGAGTTAAGGAACACTCAAGGTGTTTAAATAGTAATAATTATTCTGAATTTTCTAACATCTTTTGGCTATGGATCATTCTTTTGATATTAATAAGGGTTTATAAATTTTACATACAAATTATACAGAATCACAATTTGATAAATTAGAAATTTTGTAAATAAGAAAGAGTGTAAATAGTAAATTGTATGTTATAAATAATCAGGTCCCTTTTGCAAATAGTCACCTTTTAAATTTATTTTCATGTTAAGAAGGTACTTTATGTTATCATTTTCCATATATAACCTTTTAATATTTTGATGTATACTTCGATTTTTAAATTTTATTTTTGTTATCCTGGCGAAGAAGCCATTGGTTTCGAAACATGTTGATTTTTTTTCAATAAATATGTGTTTTTTACAAAGTTAATTTATATAATAATAATAAAATGAATGTAAACCTAATATAAGCATAATGAATTGTATGACCTACGACTTGGCCTGACCAGGTTAACCAGATATTGAAAGATTGTCTTGTCAGTAGCCTCAACAATTATTGAGCTAGCAGTGACGATGTGTGGATATGAATGAGGCGAGAGTTGTGTGCCAAGACAGAAGAGTATGGCGCTCCATCCTCTCTGACTATCACTGCAGTTATGTGATGTTTAATAAATAATAGTCACAGGTGGAGATTTTATAGTTTTGACTTTCCGCTTTCGAGGTAATATTGTTGTATTTTATTGATAAATTGAAATCAAACGAGTTTTTAGTCTGATACGATGTATGGACACAGGTTATTTTTATCACGCTTATATTAATTAGCTTCAACTGTTGAGTCTGTTTGCCTGGACGGAATCTTATAATCGATATTTCATCCGCTTTCCAATATCTAGTCGAGCTGAAATTTATACACAGACGTATTCTCGATAACAACATATGAATCAGTATCAATATCAGATTCACTAAATTAATCAACAAATCCATCATAATAAATTAATTAAAGTTTTACATGGGAAATTAGCTAATGAGCTCACCAAAAGATGGCTCTCGTTTCTACCGAAATGATTTATTACACTTGGTAATATAAACACTAAAAATTATAAAATGATGATATGAATATTTTCTTTTAAAACCACCCCTATATTTTAATGTGCTTTAAAATAAAAAATAAATTTTCGGCCAAAAATTTTTTCCTCACCTTTTGTTTGGAGCGCGAGGGAAAAATTTTTTGGCCGAATAAATATTTTTTCTTTTAGTAGGTACATGTAAATATTAACGTGCATTCTTTTTAAATTTCATGTTATATTGTAATTTATACGCCTCAAAAAATACTTAAAACGTACTTTCGTAGTTTACGAGTACTGAATAAAATATATAATCACCATAATAACTAACAACCATAACGTATTTCTTTGGTCACTTATTTGCCACATTTTTTCTTTGCAATTTTTTTCTGGTTGTTAAGAAATTTTTGAGAAGGGGAAGTTCATTAAAAATTTGCGTGAAAAATTTTGTGACAAGCAAATAATTTAACGCAAAAATTATTCATTAAAAATTTATTTACTTTTTGAGACACCTCTCAAAAAACTTGAAATAATAAATATTCCACAAAATGAAAATGTTAAATTGTCAAATTAAGTACTAAAGTCACTGGAAAGTATTCACTTTGGTACAAAGAAAAGCTTCATCTGGGACCGAAGAATTTCTGAAGAATTTTGCAACATTTTCCGAAATTACTTTGAAACGAAACAGAAAATAGTATTTTATCATTTTTTAGCACTCATGAAAGAGCTCACAGATTTGTATAAATCTGATTGATCAAAGAAGGTTTTTCATTAGATCGTTCCAAGATATGTGACCCGCGTACGAGACCAAGGAACAGTTTCTGTTTCGAATCGATACCGAATATAGAGAAGTTATTATTTACCATTTCTGGATATTCGAAACAGAGAATGTACTATCATCTTACCAGATAAAAAGAGAAAAAAACGATATGACCTACTTATTACAGCAGTTGTTAATGATATATTTTTATATATTAAAGGAAACACATTCTTATTGTGAAGTTGCAATTTAAGAACAAAGTTCTGTGAATTATTTAACAATTTTTATTAATCAATTAGAAAAGACCTACAGAGAACACCAAATTAACAAAAAAATATTTTAAATGCCGCCGGGACTCGAACACGGACCTCCAATTCTATCCGAGAATGGCGCGTTATCCAATTTCGCCACGGCACTCTGGTAAGTTAACGAAAATTTTTCAACCTTATATGTAGTCTATTTTTAATTGATCAACATTGATAGAATTTAATTGATAGAATTGGAGGTCCTTGGTTCGAGTCCCGGCGGCATTTAAAATATTTTTTCGTTAATTTGATTTTTTCTGTATGTCTTTTCTATATATAAATAAAAAATGTTTGATATATTTTTAGTTTTTCTATCCTCTTGGAACCTACTGATCTTTGGTAGCCAAGTAAATCATAGAAGAGTAATTTATCTTGAAAAACCATAAAAATAAAATTGTATAAGAAGTCTTACTTCTCAAGTGAACTGTTTGTTTCCTTAAGCATTTTATTATTTTACCATTTTATCGATTCGCGCAATTATATCCATTATTTTCTGGTTTGTGTCTTCTGGGGTATTATGCCGTGTTCTTAAGACCTTTACGACCTACGTTTCAGATCCCATTGCAGGGTTCGAAACGTCGGCCAGAAAGGTCGTAAAAACACGGCAAAATACCCCAAAAGACACAAATCAAAAGGTTCTGAGTGGCCGTGAAAACCTAAGAATATTCATATGCATTATTATCGCATAAAATTACAATGATATGAATTTACAATTTGCTCAATTAAAGTAACGGAATAATTCTTCAACTGCAAAACTAAAATTAAAATGCCAGAAAATGTTGGTTGCGAAACCTGCGGGAATTGCGACAAAATACATATGTATGTGGCGCACAGGAAATCTCTTCGTAAATATGAGAATTCATAAATATTTTTATTATTATTACTTTTATTACTTATTATTATTACTACCCAACTTTTGGCTATGGATCATTCTTTTGATATTAATAAGGGTTTACAAATTTTACATTTAAATTATACAGAATCACAGTTTGATAAATCAGAAATTTTGGAAATGAGAAAAAGTGTTAATAGTAAATTGAATATTACAAATAACCAGGTCCTTTTTACAAACATTCTTTCAAATTTATTTTCATGGTAAGTAGGTTTATTATTTTTCATTTTCCATATACAACTTTTTAATATTTTGATTATAACTTCGATTTTTAAATTTAATTTTGTACATTTGTTATCCTGATGAAGAAGCCATTGTCTTTGAAACATGTTGAATTTATTTCAATAAAAAAGTGGTGTATGCAAAGTTAATTTCTATACATTATAAATATTTTATTATTTTGGAACGAATTTCTGAACCAATTTTCCGCGTTTTGCACAATCCGAAAACATTTCGACTGTCATCATAAAAGTAATATCGCTTCTCACTTTCAATCGCTGTCACGTATTTATATGCTGCCTTTTCAATGCCTATTGCACAGTTGATCGAATCCACCATTTTAACGACGCCAAATGAAGCCATGTTATTCACGGTCTCCCGCTCACTAAATAATTGGTAAAATTCCATTAACATCTGCTCTTCCAACGCACTTTTTTCCTTTTTCTTAAATTGTTGAACCTGTGGCGTGCCATGTTGCCTGAACTTCTAGTCCTTCGAGCGTCCCAAAGGGACCAATCACGCTCGAGGGATTAGTGCCCAACAGAAAGCCCGAGGCGCCAACGCCACTCTCTCTTCGCCCGGCGCCCGTGACACCACAAAATAACTCGCGCTCCGACAGTATTGTAACGCACTCTAATATCTTGTAAAGTAACTGTGACCGCAATAAACTTCTAGTCAAATGTGAGTACATATTTCAATTCCATCCTGTATCGCAATCCGCTCAGCCTCACACACACATCCCTACACCCGCCTTCAGCGCCCACTTCCTACACGCCAGGCTGGCTGTACATTTCGGCAGAGATGTACAGTCACGCTGTGCATTCGTGAATACACACACACATCAAATACAGCTACCGCATCCGTCAAACGGGTGACTCCTACATCTGCCATAAACCTATCCCATGACACAAACTTTTATATTCTCGTGTCATTTTTCAATACTTTTTAAATGTTTGTGATTTATTGAAAATTCCCTTGAGCGCAAATACTTTTACGTACTTTATTTGCTCAAAAGTTTAATTTTACATTTTCTCTCTCGTTTTCAACATTATTAATGTACTGAATGACACCCAGATCCGCTCAAAACGCTCAGAAGTTTGTCCGAAGTGAAAACAAATATTGCAAAATTTAAAAACAGATGTCGTCCAAATAGCGCAATATTTTCAGTAATTTAAAAGTCCTTACTTTTTAACAATACAATACAAGTTGCTTTTGAATTTGAATAAAAGAAAGCGTTCGCTATAAAAATAGAATTGAATATTTTTATGTAGTGAACTATCAGTACAGCCGTGAAAAATCACGGCACATAATAATAACGACTGTAACTAACGCGGTAACTGCGTTCTAGTCATTACTTTAGTTAGTGATAATTACACTTTAATTATCTATAGTTATGATTCCAGCAAGTGACGGAGGTTACGGAACTATAGACATTCGAAATTAGGATAGTTGATTCTGACGAATAGAATTATGGATTCAAGTACATAATTTTATTCGCAACGATGTCCGTCACCAACGCCACCAAATGGTCCAAATAATGATGAGATCGAGCCCCATTCTAAGATACCGGCAGTTAGTCCTATTTTCATAGCCCAAACTTAGCAAACCATTAGCTTAGTTTGAAAATAGAAAGAATATTGATGCGACAAGTAGTCCGTGTTCGCGTCTGTATTAAAAAGAAGTCCCGTTCGCCCATTCTCTTCTACAATTCCACGGAGAAATTCGATCATTTCTTATTCTTATTTGGCAATAAGTGTTGTATCATAAGTATATGTACTTAAGGTTGGAAAACTTTTTACCACTTATAGAAATACCACCGTCCCAGACTTAAAGTGCCTGACATCTCGAAATATGCTTGATACCAAATTTTATTTGGTACAGTGTAAAATTTGGCGCATTTGTACGGATGTGATTTATTTTTAAAGCGCTCAGAAATAATGAACTGTTATTCCTTAGCCATCATAGAACTGATTATGGATTCTATGCTCCCATATCACGGTTATGTCATCTTATAAACTCAAGACAGGATCTGGACTTCGGTGTAAGTCTGTCCAGATTCAAACAATCTCTGATTAGATAGTCCAGATCTTGTCTCCATTTTGTTAGTACTTTTCATTTGTCCTTGCTTTTGTTTTAAATTGCTACAACTTTTATTCTAATATATTTTATGTTGTTCATGTTATGTTCATATTTGAACGGTATTTATATTTTATTGGACTATGTCCGTTAATTTAAATAAATAAATAAAAACCTCTCTTATATTCTTGTTGCATATATTACAAGATACTTAAATACATAACACGACACGTAACATGAACACTGAAAGACTCTTCGCTTCTGGTAGGGTAGAAATCCTTCCTTCACCCTACGGTCTTCAGTCTACTAATGCCGTATACAATGAACTCCCCAACAATTGAATATGAACAATGATTCATTGCCGCATGTACTTAATATGCAACCAGTATACACCGATCTTTATCAACGTTTTCCCCGTGGACACACTCCAATACATTAGGGCTTGCAACTTTTTTGCCCCGGGTGCAGATAAGGTTCGTATTGAAAGGAATATACTCTATAATACGGGATCTCTAAAAGTGGCGATGGGTCCGCTCTGTACTACCACAATGTAGTACTACATTACATTGAAGTGTACACTACAAACTACACAAACTACACGCACTTCAAAGTTATTTGAAAGGTATATACTTCATATAGTACATTTCATTTTAAAGTGCACACTACAAAGCACATACACTTCAAAGTTATTGAAAGTACATACTTCAAATAGTATATTTTTTATGTGAAATTTTTGGGAAGTCGATGTAGATAAATGAACAAATCTCTGGAAATCGAAACAACCCCCCTCCCCATGAAATAGAAAATTTATGATAAAGTGTACGGAATTTTGGGATTGAAGAAATTTGTGGAAACTGAAGCAACCCCCCCCCCCCCCCGGGTTTTGAAAATTTTCTAGTAGCTCACTTTTCAAGAAGCACTTCTTGTGGGTCATTACAATTTTGTAGTACTACAATTAGTTCACTTCATGTAGTTTTATCTACAAATGTAGTGCACATTTTGTTCTCTTCAACAAACTGGTGAACGTGTGTGTGTTGTAGTCTTCATTTTGAAATGTAGTTTTACCCTTCGCCGCTCTAAAGGCATTATTTTTATCTCAAAGCAAATGGAAACAACTTACCCAGGGCGTATTCGCAGACTGGTCCGAAGATGACGTGGACGCAGTCGTCGGCGTAGCTGTCTATGGCGGAGATGAGGGCATATGAGGCGTCGCATTGGTCATCTTTTGGGATCCATTCGATGGAGATGTTGCTCGAAATAAGACCCAGCCTTCTTATTTCATCGTTAGCCAAATCCAGAACGGGCATCACCTGTCAAAATTAAAACGTTTCGCCTTATATTTTGAAAGGTATTTATTTATTTTATTTATTTATTATTAATCGACGCCCTAGTGGGCTTTTAAGTACATGAAAGTTAATAAGATTTTTATATACCTAATATAAAATACTGTAAATAATTTAAAAAATATATATTAATATAAATAAACATATTTGAGATAAATGAAAGATATGAAATGTATCAAAATAAATGTAGCAATGTAAAAAAAATATAAATAAACAGTATAAAATAATTTAACAATAGAAATGATTAATATGTATGGCAATCAACAACATGAGGAACAAAACATAAATAAAATTAAGTCCATTAAAATGTAATTATTCTATTGGTATATAGTCTAAGTGTTTCTTTAATTCGGGTATGCTTCTGCAACTAAAAATGTCTACAAATTCCGAGAATTTGTTTCCAATGCGATGCATGTGTGTTAATGGTGAATTTAACGCAAAGTTATTCCTGTGGGTCCCTACAAAGAACACTTCGTGATGTCTCGTTTGTCTCGGTATATTATACGAGACTATCTGAATCAGTTCAGGGCAGTCCAACACACTTTTGATAATTTTAAATAAGAACACTAAGTCGCTGACATCTCTTCAATCCTCTCCAATATGTTCAGACTGTCCACTTCACTCAGACTTTCTGTCAAATTCAATACATATTTTTAATACCAAATATGAAGAGTATCACCGTATGGTGAGCCAGAAACTGGAAACTCCTCACCCCTCCTGACCGTGTGAATTATTTACATTATACGTATTACTTTTTTTTCACATTTTATTTTTACTAATTATTATCAATCAAATTATCATCCTATAATTGTCGGAGACATATAACTACTCTTTTTTATTCTTTATTTATGTCTTCCTGTTGTAATACCGAATAAATAAATAAGTGAATATAAATAATATTTTTAATGTGCCTAAGCTGCAATATCATTTTAATATTACTAGCTACATATAACCCGTCCAAAATTACAACTACAAAAAAAATATTTCGAAATCAATCTAAAATGTAAACAAATAATTTTTTTTACATAGGCACCAATCTTTTTATATTTTTAGAGGGTAATACCCGCTTGAGACGTAAAAAAATACAAAAAAAATCACTAAAATTTTGACTTAATCATTGCACATAAAAATTCGTTTTATTGTCATTGTTTGCAGCATATATGGTTAATATTTTTCATTGACAATTTTTTTTGAAAATTTCAAAATATCATTTAAGAGTTATTTTCTGTCCCGCAAAGATCC
This sequence comes from Agrypnia vestita, assembly GCA_016648135.1. NCBI lineage: Eukaryota > Metazoa > Arthropoda > Insecta > Trichoptera > Phryganeidae > Agrypnia > Agrypnia vestita. The sequence goes on from JADDOH010002147.1 coordinate 57,478, forward strand.
TTTTCCGTTAAGCGCAGCAGGTGGAGATAATCGTGTCGCCAGAGTATGAGTGAAATGAGAAAAGGTATTATTTTGTTGTCAAAGATGTAATGCCTATGACAAATAATTTGCATTTTATTTCTAAACAAATTTGAAGTTAAAAATTCATAATAAGCGAAAGACGCAGATCAAATAAAAAAAATCGTGCGCTACATCGTAGACAATGGCTTCAAAAAGACTCGTGCAAATTTGAATAAAATCATCTTAATAGTTTTGAGATATCATCTCCATCAGTCTGAATAGGGAAGTTTCGAGAAAAACGAAAGGACTCAAAAGCAAAAGAATGAAAAAAATATTGTATTTCGTTTAAGAATTTATCTACCATTGAACATTTCAACAAATTAGGTAAAGCTATGCGGAAAATATCTCACTTTTAATAAAATATTTTAATAAATATTTTGTTTCCACCAGGATACGAACCCGAAACTTTCCCTTTCCGGGGAAAGGCTACACCAATTTCATTACAGTACCCATCTATGATTACGATAAATCTGAAATATTTTATATCTCCAGCAAATCTATTATATTTTTATTTTTAATTAATTTTTAAACAAATTTTGTTGTACAGTTTTCGGAAACATCCAACCGTATTTTATTATATATAAAAAAAATCATTAAAAATATATAGCTGATAAATTAAAATATAAATTTTACACCCCATTACGTGTAATAAAATCTTACACAATCCTCGTAGCAGTGAGTTTTATAAATAAATCAAAAAATAAAAAAAACTCGTTGTTTTCGCATCTGAGTCGACCCTTAGCAAAACGTGTCTGCGAAGCAAATGAATCTAGAACACGAAGAAATATGCATGTCAGCTGCATAATAATATTTACCGTTGTACATAATGTATTCCTACCCTGGCGTTGAAAAATGAACAGTAAGTCATACAGAAGAAAAATATTATTTTAATTATTTAAATAAATGGTTCTGCAGAAGCTGTTCTAGTAGTATTATTGCATTAGTTAAAAGTCCTAAGAGTGTGGATTCGATTCCTGACAGTCACAAATATAAACAAAATTAAACATCATACTTATATTGTGTGTGTAGTACAAAGTTAAATTGAATCTTATTTAAAATTAAGATGTTGCACCACGAATTAGTAACCACCAAATCATTCGATGACTATTTGTGTTTATTAAATCCTATTTCTGGTATCAAAATAATGCGAATTATACTGATCCAATCAATATCGCAGATCAAACAAAAAATAATTCTACTTATGTATGTCCAAAATGATATATTAAATATAATAAATTAAAAGCGATTAATATCATATACAAAGGAATAAATAAGTACAATAGCTTCCTCACACCAGAAGGTGTGAGGAAGCTAAGCAGAATCAACATCTTCAAACAAGAATGTAAACGGCACATAACAATGGAAAATGTATGAAGAGAAATATTATTTAATAAGTGTACATATATATATATATAATGTTTTTTTTTAATATTAGATAATGATAAAAAATGTATCATTAGCTAAATAAAGATATATAAATAAAATAAATAAATTTCAATTTATTTATTTAAAATGCTTTATAGCTAAATTTCATATTCGTTTATCCGCCCTGTCGATAACAACTATGTACTCTGGTAGTAAGCAATATACTTAGTGGCGGCATGGTTGGTTTACCCGTAAAACCTATTTTCAGTGTTGACAGTATAAATTTTACCAAAAAAGAGGGGCAATCTACCATATTACAACTCGACACAACCACTTAAATACCCAGAATATCTTAAAATGATATAAATACGTTGTCCGGCGATGAAGCGACATACTCGTATACCGGATCGGTTGTATCAACTTGGTTTATCAGTAATTGTTCATTTAAAGCATTGGTTTATGCGTTTTTCATCAATCATAAAACTCGTTTTCTAAAAAAATGTATGCTTTAAATAAAATATCATAAATGTTCAAGTTTTTTGTGTGAAATTCATTTTTAATAGTTTAAGAAATGAGGGTAAATAAACACTGTTTTATTCCACTATATATTTTGAATTGTTAGAACGTTTTCGAGATTTCTAAATAAACGTTGTAAACGTGTTGTTATTGACAATGGGAGAAATCTCGAAAACGTTCTAACAATTCAAAATAAATATATAGTGGAATAAAACAATGTTGTGTTTACCCTAATTTTTTTTAATATTAAAATGTTATTATAAATCAAGTTTATACAATTGGTTCTTAGTCTTATTTACATAGCACGAGCGTTTAGCTTACTTTTAAAGTAGAATATTAATGCGTCACGTATTTCCTATTCTCATCTCAGTTTTATAAAAATAAATGTATATTGCTAATGCTACTAACTAAAACTAACCGCGACGACGCCGACAGTGGATTTAATTCGGCCGACAGGCTTTTACTGGCAAAATTTGTAATTAAAGCGGTTTATGTCTTAATGAAACAGAATGAAAATAAAAGTTTAAAAAATCGCAGACCGTAAGATTTGAATCTGCACTCCCAGAGAAAAACTCCAAGCCCTTAATCTACTCATGCATGAATGATTATATAAATATTACCCTATTTATCATTAATTTTATGTACTACCGCCGCTAGCATATTATTATAGTGTAATATAATAATAGATGTGAGAGTTAAATATAAAAAAAAAAAGTTTTTGAAAAATCGGTTTAAATGTTTTTTTTAATTTTCTCAACCCATGCTCTGAATAACGTTTTAAATGGTACTATCGTTTTAGCAAATAAATAAAAATACATGGAAATGTTACACCGAAAGCATTGACTGCTGTTCTATCAAAATTGCAAAGTGCAACCAATGCAAACAAAATGAATTCTGTTAAATTGCAAGCTTGCAACAAATGCATTCGATAAATACGTTAATGGGGAAGTAATTCCGCAACTTGGACGCAGGTCCCTGTAGGGATGCACATTTATATTCATGAAGTTTTCTTTTTGTTTTCTACAGTAATAATGCTAATAGATGTGTTTACGTTTGTGGTTGCTTACGTTTGTTATCTGTTTTCCATTTTGCATAGATAATTAATAGAATTTTTTACTCGGTAATGAGACTTTCAGAGCTTTGTCAGATATTTTTCAGGCGTAGATTATCATAAAGGAAACTTTGTACCAATAATTGATATTTTTCGTTACCTAACGTATTATGGAACAGTGCGTAAGACATGCAAGTATCAGAAAAAGGATGGATTGCCTTTAATTCTATCCTTAATTGTGTCCTTATTTTTAAATATTCATCACTATTTAATTGATTCAGGAAATTAGGAAATCGGAGGATGATACGCGACTTATAGATGGTATGAGGTAAACTTATATGTGGTGAAGACAACTGGACCCTGTAAACTGAAAAAATGCGAAGGTACGCGACCATCTTATTAACACACTGGACACATTCTTCCACAAGTGGCGCTCTATGTATATATACAACATAATAAATAACAGATGATTGACTTTTAGGTAAATTATATTAATTATTGCCGGATATCACTCCTTTGAAACTGGTTAAACATTTATTATTCTTGTGAATGCGTAACTGGTACGTACGAGACTGGTAATACATTTACTAGCTGTAACCCGTCAAAAATAACGTACATATCAGTTCTTAAAAAAAGTATTCAAATTTTGCGTAAGACCTGTCAAACAGATTAGATTTGTATAGAAAATGTATTGTGGGAAGAAAGTGGAGAATTTTTTTTTTAAATTTAAGAAAAAAAATTTCAATAAATAACTAAAAAAAAATCAAAGAATATTTTAATATTATTAATATTTAAAGCATTAACATTGTGGTTAGACATTATAACAGATTGTTAGGTAACTTTGTTAAAACCACTGCCAGATTTTAGGTCTACCGGTTTCGAGACGTACCTGTCTCTTCGTCAGGACCAACACTACACCACTACATTCACAACACTACACACCTCAACCATAGTATTGTTACACTTAGATGGTATGAGTATTGTTACACTTCCACCAATAATTGTATTGTTACACTTCCACCAATAATTGATCACATGCGTGTTAGTCTTGTCAGGGACAAACATGCACTGTTAGCCTAATGAACCATCAGGGATCTACCGAAAGAGAGTGAGAGGGGGCGGGGTCTAAAGTGGGTGTTACCCCATATTTTGTGAACGTTAAATGAAACAAAGGGCTATGTGGAAAATTAATTTGCTCTATTAGCACCCCTAATTAACAACCAAATTAACCGAGTTAACTAACAATCTGTTACAAAGAATATTTTTTTAAAGTTGAGAAACGTTACAGGAAGTTACGTTTAATTGTTATTAATTTGTGGAATTATTCTTACGGTGCCATATAAGAAAAGAGACTTGTATAACGCACTCTGAGTTCAAGACGATCATTCCAAAATATGCTATCTGAGATAATGGGGTTTATGATTCTTGCACGTATTTATAGGAAAACGTATCAAATGCAAGTGTCCCACCATTCATTGTAATACATTAGTAGGAAGTCACAAAATGATGACCTTTTGGTGCGCCGTAGAACTAACAATATACAAAAATATGATATTCTTAACTCAAAAACGTTTTTTTTTGTCATAAAGAAATCTTAGATCCCTAAGAGCTGAAAACCGTATATTAATAGTACATATGAAAAACAGTCAAAGCAGCACTATATGTGGAGAATTTTCAAAAAACGCGTATTGGCATTATATCTACATACGAAGTCACAAAGTATGTGCAATTAATCAGGCTTCGAAAGCTAGGTCATATATCGACAATAAGATGACGAGAAGTGGCTCTTGAATAATCAACCTGAAGGAAGACGAAGAATAGATAGACCCAAAATAAGGGCGCAGGACAGCATAAATCAAGATCAGTCTACTCTTTCCAAAAAGCATCCAAGTGCAGAGAACAATAGTGTCCTTACTGGGTTATAACCAGGGATAATTTCCATTGAAAATTATATATGCTTTTAATGTTTTTTTGGTAAAAATTTAACTTACAAATTAATCAAATTGTTAACATTAAAAAAATTAAAAACCTCACTTCTGTTATCTACGATACCATAAAATAATATCTATGTTACCATAAAATTAAGCTGCATGTAATTTCTTTATTAATAAAAATAAAACATATAAAGAAACGTTTTTACTCCCTTTCTTTTAACTCGTAGCGTCTGCGGTTTGTTGTCTACCGGAAAAACTTTGGATCGATTTTTAGCCCTTTTTTCGTAATCCAATCGAGCTGAAACGTTGCAGGCAGACTCGTGGCGACGATAAAAATTATTTAAAAAAAATTTTTTTTTTAAATTTAATAATTATAGTATTATTTTGGATTTTTCGAAATTTTAATGTTTTTTTCAAATTGGAATCATTACAAATGAGTAATGACCCCGACGCGTGCACGCGGCACGAAACCTGATTAAATGAGAAAGGAAGTATCATAAAACCTTGGTTTTTATGGGTTAGTTTTTTTTAAATCTACAGCTAAATATGATAACGTAAAAGAAAAATAATCTAAATTAAATCTAAAACTCAAGTAATAAAAGAAGAAGATAAGAAGACGATAAGCTAATAATTACAATAATTATAAACTAAAAATAGAAAAACAAAAGATTACACGTAAAATATAGAACAGAACAAATTAGAAATTAGAATACGGTAAATTTTTAAGTATCAAATTACCAACAATTGTAAACAACTCAAACTCAAACTCACCATAAAAATTTCAGACTAATTAATTTATCTGACAATTATTAGTGAATCATATAAATATTTGATATGTACCGATACTCATTTCCCAATTTGTGAAACCTTCTGATTAATTGTAGAGATAATTCTTATTGGCATTATCGTAGTATAGAACGGACATGACAGTATTAAAATAAATATATCTTACCGTTGATAGAGAAGCCTTCGTCGTTGTGTTTTTTGACAGGATGACCGCTGCTCTGATGACGCAGTTGTTCCCTGCATCGTCACATAGGGACTCGCAACTTCGCTGCTCGGCTTTGTCCCGACAGTAACCCTCGGCAGAAGCCGCGGTGCAGTTCATCATCAGGACTGCGAGCAGCCACCACCCTCGCACACGAAAACAGAGACCACTTCTAATGGTGTTCATTGTGAGGTCTCTCATGGCAGTTTGCTGCATCAAAATGTTACTCATTTTGTTAACATTTGATTTATTCATTTTTCTGATGGTGGTCTATTTCCATGTTTTATATCTTTGGTTTTCCTTAAAAACTTAAATCTATGGCAACACTTTTAAAATTGAACCGAATCACTGACACATTTTTCATACAAATACTTAGCTTCAATCAAATTACTGACCACCGTTGTAAGTATTTGTGTATCACTTGTATCACAAACTTAATGCGCACTAAATAGTGTTTATGCTAATCTAAACACATTTTGTTAATTGTTTTTATTTAATATTTATTAATGCTGCCTTTTTACACTTTCTTCAAAATGTTAAAAAGTAAGATATGTAAAACATTTGAAAAGAATCCCTTTTTTGACCTATTTGGGGTAAGAAAAAACTGTATTTTTAATATTTATCGCAATTGCTTTGTGGTTATTCGTTTTATTCCATTTCTTATTATCCTGACAAATAAAACTATTGGCTTCGAAACTGCAACACTGCAACGCTCATTTGCATCAACAAACGTCTAAAATTGGCAGACATCCCAAGAACAGGCTAACTTTACAAAGGCAAAGGATCTCGAGAGCAATATCTTGACATCTGCCAACTTATGGGGATGAGCAGAGAATTCCTGTCACCAGTCGTGTTATGTTTCACCGACTGCAAGGAATAATTATTTGACTGCACAAAATGCAAATGCACGCGGAACGTACTTCGTGAAGCCCGGGGAGTCCCAGAGTAGCTCGTGCATCTCATTTCCAATCGACCCTTGGATAATACCGCCATGATTAAAATCGATTGCATCTTCTCTAATAAGTTTTAAGTGCAAAACGGACTTAAACAGGGGTGCGCACTAATGGTTCCCAAAGTATGGCCTGCGGCGGTACCTAATCCCTCTTGTAATCGCAAGAAAAAGTTTGAGTTGAATAAAAAAATTACAACTGTGGAAAATAAAAATGAATGGAGACGGTAGCAAGGGTAAATTTCCCTTGTTAAGCAGTTTGTGACTTCCGATGATTTTCTCTTACAATTTATATTCTGTTTTTGAAGTGCATTTATGACGCCTTAACAAATAGTCTGAAAAATGCTTGGACGAAAAAAAAGGCACGGACCACCAAAATATCACACATATGTTTTTGTTTATGTTAATTTATATAGCGCCATTTTTGCGTAAGAGACGCTTCATAACAAACATGATAATTTCGTTCGAATTCACGGCTAAAAAAAGGTAACCCATAAAAGTTTTTACAATACTCCCTTCCTCATTTTCGGGTTTCGTGTCTACCGTATGCGTCGGAACCTCCATACAATTTGTATGAAAAAACCATTAAAAATTTGAAAAATCCAAAATTATACTATAATTATTATTATTTTTAACGAAAGTCGCCACGAGTCTACTTGCAAAGTTTCAGCTCGATTGGATCACGGGAAAAGGGTTAAAAATCGATCCAAAGTTTTTTCGACGGGAAGCAAGCAGACGCCACGAGTTAATATAAAGGGAGTAAAAACAAATTAAACGGCCGGAGATGGAGCCTCAACCCCGGGCCACCAAACCCGAACCGGCCACTCTATGCATGTTGCTGCAGTCGCCTCTCCGCGGACCGCCAAAAAGATATTATAAATATATACTACAGCTTAGCAAAGACGCGAACCAATGTTCCGCCTTGTTGTTGGTCTTATGTTAGGACTCTCGCCTCGTGATCCAAAGGTCGCGGGTACGAACCTCACTCCAGACCAGCAAGTTAATCCTGTTTTCGTAGCACAAGCGTTTAGCTTAGTTTAAATATAGTAAGAATATTGATGTGACACGTATTCTCTGTGTTCGAATCTCTATTAAAAAAAATCTTCCGTCATTATGACGGGTTACAGCTGGTATGGAAATAAACTCACACAAATTTATTGGTATTTGCCGTGGTTCCGCGGCCGGTTTCACTGACTACTACAAGCTTGTAAATTTTGAAATAATTATGATAAGGTCCAATTTCTTCTTCTTCTTATGGTTCCATTTTCTATAGGAGGTGGGCGATCATTAATTTAATTACAACAATTCATTCACGTTACACTTAACTAGTTCCTCAAGTTACGCAGCCGTGAAAAGTGGCGTCTTCCTATACTTCTTTTACCTCTTATTTTCCCCTGGATGGTGAGCTGATTTAGACTTAATTTTGGTCCTCTCATAATATGTCCGAGATGCTCAAGCTTTCTTGTCTTTATATTCCGCAGCACTTCTTGCCTTTTTCATACACTGGAGGATTTAAACATTCGTCACTCTATGTAAACTAAATAATGTAAACTTAAAATTTTAATTCAAGAAAAAATACTTCAACTGGAGGAAAGGGTTTATTAGTTCAGCACGGTACAATGTTTTACTCCTGGGAGATAATATAAATTGTGAATAAAATAAATACAGAAAAGAAACTAATTGGATCAAACAAGTGGAAAGACATTTCTCTGAATGAGGCAAGAATAGTATACAAGGACAGAAGTGACGTTTCATCCCCTACAGAGAAGCGGCGTGATTTTATTTCATTTTATTTGTAACGGTACAACAGACTTCAAGCCGTAAGACTCAATCCCTGCAGTGAAATGCGTCACAAAAACGCCAAGGCTTGGTTTTTTTAGATATATTGTGATCTCTTTCGGTTTTAGTTTCAGTGCCAATAAATCAGCGTTTATTGGTCACATAATTATTATATGCTTAATACATATATGTACATTACTGTAATGGATCTGCGGAACGTATCTCGGGACGCGCGTAAGGGATAGAGCATGACAGAGAGGGTAAATGGATATAATAAAGAGCTTTTTTGCATTTTATCGAGACCGATCGCTATGGTGCATTGTTATCACCGTATCTCTTTAAAACGTAATGTTACCGCCGATAAATTACGAGTCTACACTAAGATCTTTTATTGAAATAACAACAGCACAAAGAAGAACAAGATATGAATATCACAATAAATAAACACAAGCGTAATCTTTGGGAATCAAACCCGAAACTCACATAAATATTAGATATTTTGTGTGTAGTTTTCTGAGATATTCTACCATATACCTCCCTTGCCCACACGACAGAATATCTCAGATGTACACGGCAGAATATTCCACATAACTACTCACAGAAAATTCTGAATGGCTGTGAAAACCTGAAAACATATTGTGATCTTTTTGGGAATCAAATTCGAAACTCACGGTGTGAGAAGCCAGTGTCATGCCCACTAGACTACTGGTCTTCCCGACAGATTTCTGAAATAAGAGATCAAACTGGCATCGAAGCAACGTCCACTGTTAGAATTTAAATATCTTGCTACGTTCGCAATTTTATTTTATTTATTTATTTATTAATTACACGGCTTAATAGCCTTTTACAACAGGTTTATACATAATTAAAATACAACAAACGATTAAATGTAAAAGAAAAATAAAGGGTATAAATGTAAAAAAGTATACATACATAGTTTAAAAATAATGAGGTTAGACATATATGTAAAAAAAGTATATATGCAAAAAAGTGTAAAGTAGTGATCTCAGAAATTTTTACTCACCGATAATATAGAAATTTTAAATTTGAATAGCCAGGTATATATAAAAAGTTTAAGACATTGTATAAAAATTTAATATTTTGAAAAGAAATGATCGTATAATGATTTTTTAAATTTTGAGAGAGATAGATTTAAAATTTCGACATATGTAGGTAGTTCATTGCCCAGTTTGTGCATCCGAGGTATGCTAGAATTTGAACGATAGTTTGTGTCCGAATTGTCACAATAAAACAGCATGTTTTGGCGGGTCCTACGGTTATGTACTTTAAAATTAATACTATTCAGGAGTTTGCAACAGTCGAAATTTGAGTGTAATATTTTAAAAAGGAATATTAAATCTGTTAATTTTCTTCGATCTTCCAAGGTTAGGAGATTAAGATTAGTTTGCAAATATTTGTAGTTTATTTGGTCGATCGAAATATGAAGCTTAAAATTTATAAATTTTAGGAATTTACGTTGTACCCTTTCTATATTTTTTATATGAACCCTGTAAAAAGGAGACCAAATTATGGAATTGTATTCCAACTGACTACGGACCAAGGATACATATAAGAGATTTATTACATTAATTGATTCAAAGTCCTGTATTGATCTAAGTATGAAACCTAAAGTTTTCATACTTAGATCAATACAATTTGTCATATAAATGATGAATTAATTTATTTAAGTGGAAAAATTTATGTGCTTTTGGTAAGAAATTTGACACCGGGGTGTCTAATCCTCAAAAGCCTTGCGGGTTATTACATTTAGGTTACGTAAGTTAATGCTTTTCGTGCACGGCCAGTCGAGCCCCAAATCCGACTGAATACTAATGGATCCCCGGCCGAGACACTCCATCCAGATATATTACATTTCAGTGGGTTTCCCGCTTTCAGTGATTTGAAAACCATGTCGTTTTAGCATCGCGTTACGCTACCCAGGCTGTTGCGAAGCGATATTCGGAAAAACGTAAAAATATTTTACATTTCTTATTTATTAAAATTAGAGTTATTGAAAAGCGGTATATCTCTGCCTGCCATGAACGTTATGCTAATTTATTTTATTTTTTACAGAGCATTAATAATTTACAATTAACATTAAATTAACATAATTAACTTACAAATAACAAAATTGAGTTAGTGACTCAGGTTCAAAGCTAAAAAGGATGAAACCAATTCAAATTCATAAAAAACTTTATTATATGGGAGATATCAATTGCTTTTGAGCGAATAATTTTAATTTAGTTTAAAGTAAAGTTTTTAATAAGAAATATAACTTTTTAATAGTGGATGAAGCCTGTAAGTGCGGATATAAATACAATATACTATTTTTAATCTCTTTATATGAATAAAAAGCGTTTTAAAATAAACAAAAAACGCAAAAATTTCTTGCATATTTTAAAATTTGTTAATATTAAACATTTTTTAATTATTTTACTAAGGATTCAAGATAATACGTATAAAAACATATTATGCGTACATACAAATATTCATTAAAAGTTTGTCTCGCCTAGGACACTAAAAACGATTTTTTTGGCCGTGGCTTGTCGATTAATGCCTATATTTTCTTAATTATTGTAAATATTGTTCAGTTTATTTCCTTTACATAAGAAGAAAGGTTTTATCTAAGTTATCGCAATCGTTAAGAAATTGTAGTCTAGCATACATATTCCGATATAAATTAATAATAAAAACCCTCATTTTCGTAAAAGACTCCGAAATATGTATTTGCGGCGGATGTGCCGCCTTAAATGAGGAGAATATTTTTATTTGTAGGTATATTCTGAGAACTGTTACTGGATTTTGTGCCTACAGGGATGATTAATTAATTAAGCTGAATTAGAGAAGTCTCACAGAGATGAAACTTAAGATTATATGAGATTATTATTATTAACTGAAGATTATATGAGATACATATATAGAGGTATATTCCTCCATATTTAAAATGTAGAGGTATTACCAGCTGCGAAATCTATGTTTACTAGTTCACGAGAATAGACTACAGATGTCTCTGGCATAGTCCATTCAAATAAACTAAAAAATTTCAGATTTGAAACATTTATAGAAATTTCGAAAATTTGATAATGTGTGCATGTTCTTATAATGGAATTGGTGAACGCTACATTGTGTACAGTGTTCACTTAAACCGACTCATATATCCTATAAAAAGACATCCATATATGTTTCTCCCATAAATAGTTTCATCTCTGTGAAACTATAATTTAGCTTAAATAAATGAGAACATTTATTCCCATGTATTTCATTTTAGAGTGTTTCAAAAAGGTGTAAAATAAGCTTAATTAACGTAATGTAACGCTTTGTGAATATAACGGACATAAAGAACTTTAATTTCATTAATATAAGAAGCACATTTAACACAATAAGGATAAAAATCTTTTGAAAAACTTTCATTCTTTTAATGAAATTTGACGTTTCTTAACCAATTTTGTTGTTAAGAAACGCCAAAGGTAAACTTTTTCATCACTTGTTTCACGAAATTTCTTGTATTGTGGAGTACAAATAGGTAAGCTAAAAATGTTTAATAAAGTAGAAAAGTAGTATTTGACTTTATCTTTTTATATTCGATATAAATTTTTGTAATGATAGTTCAACGTTTTACAAATAAAGATGTGAGAAATATTTTTAAAAAATGCAAACTTTGATGTCGCATATCTCCACAACGGTTGCTTAACATTTTCAAGTCATTATCAAACCAAGAATCTATTTGTAAAGTATTGTGGACTAGCTATGGTACACCCTGTGTATATATCTATCTATATATTGATTACACATACCTTTATATTTGAGCGATGTACTCTAATTCCTAAAATCATTTTTTTAAATTATCTTTCTGGAATTTTAATCTTCAAATGTGTGGCTATCTAATTTCAGACAGGAAAAAAACATGTTTTAATGATATTAAAGCTTGTTTATCTTGACTCCTCAAATTAAGAACAATTTCTTAGATTTTCTATCCATTACGTTAATTAATTACACACAGAAAAATAGGTACCTATCATTTAAAATGAGCTAAAATAATATTTAAAATATTATTTGTATTATGAGGTAAAAATTTTATTGTTATTAGTTAAAATTAGTATTAATTGCCCAGTTTAAAATTATCTTTAAAAATTCAATACGCACATTTTCTCAAGAAATTCTCAACATTTATTAGAAATGGATTTGGTTAATAAAGGTTGTTTGTTTTCTCGATTGTTTTAAATTTCTGGCTAAAGCAATCTGTGTAAGGATATAAGAGGATTAACGATTTAGGCGGCTTTTACTTTGAGATGCCTACAAGACGTCATAGTTATTATTCGCTCCGCTCTCTTACTTACTACATTATATACATCCATTGTAAGAAGTACATTGGAATACAACTCAACTTTGTGGTCTCCCTACTACGACACACACTCTAGGAAAATAGATAGAGTACAACACAAGTTCTTGAGATTTATAAATTTTAAAATGCGTACTTCAATAAAAAGCGTAAATTATGATAATTTAATGAATGTACGTCATTTGAAGAAATTATCATACAAAAGAGTTGTCAGCGACATAGTGTTTCTATTAAAAATTATTAAAAGTATGTTGGACTGCCCTGAACTGATTCAGATGGTCTCGTATAATATACTGAGACAAACGAGACATCACGAATTGTTCTTTGTAGGGACTCACAGGGATAACTACGCATTAAATTCACCGTTAATACGCATGCATCATCTTGGAAACAAATATTAACAATTTGTAGACATTTTTCTTTGTAGTAATATACCAATAGAATTAATTTCAGTTTAATGGACTAAATTTTTACTTATGTTTTGTTCCCTGTGAATTATATACATTTATTTATTTTAAAGTATCCTAATTATTGTTTACTTCCTTTTTAAATATGTTTTGATTTTTTTGGTTTATTTTTATGGTTTATTTTATCTTCTTTTATTATTTATCTGGTATATTGGTTTAATTATCTTTATTATCAAGATCTCTAATTATTACTGTTTGCTTGTGTACTAATCGTCGTTTATATATAGGTATTGTTCATTTTATATTATTCATTTTATATTATTCATTTAGGTATCTAAAATATGTTCTATTTATATTATTATTTTTTATTATTTACTGTATAACGTATTTTATGTTAGGTATATAAAAATCTTTTTAATTTTCTTGTAACTGTAAAAGCCCACTAGGACGTTTATTATTAATAAATAAATAAATATGGAGAAACAAACTTATGAGAAGATAGCATGGCGCAGGTATATTATAAATCATGTGTCGAGCCCAGAGGACGTCACAAATGAGAATTTTCCGCTCCATCGTAGCAAACCCCCGCATAGATAAATTATACCAAAACATTAAAAATATCACTGGAAAGACCATATAGACAGGAAAGCAAGGAAGCTCTTGGCATACAAAAGATAGAAGGATAGCTATCAATTTCTGCCTAGTGAAAAAATATGTAGATGTCTCGATCTATTATAAAAAGAAGAAGAAGAAGATTCTTCAATGCTAACATTTAAGAATTATCTGTATTATATAGAGCAAAACAACTTTTTAACACCAAAAAACTAAAATAAAGAATTAAGAGTAACAATTCTAAATATAATATGAATCCAATACTTTAGTCCTAATCAAAGCAGTGCATATTGGGATCACATCACTATCCTGCACTTCTCTACTCTCTCCTCCCAACATGCCTCTAATTACCTTCCTTTGATCTTTAAAAGTAGGCATAATTAGGTATAAACGTTGCTACTACGGGCCTCTGAACATATGGTTACGAGAGACTTCAAATACATATATCATTCATAACATTTCAAAATTGGTGAACCAATCTGTCCGTAGTGTTTGAAGATTTATCCCATTTTAAGTGTTTCTATGTTTATATTATCCTTTTAATCGTGTATCAACGCCATAGAGATTTTGTAACATTTTATCAATTTTTGTCTCCATTTTATAAGTATAGTATCACTGCAAACGAATACAGTCATGCTTCATTGTCTCCCACGCAACTTCCATTCTATAATTTTTTTACGCTTCAACAGGCCAAGAGGCCCAATTACAGAAGCGGAACACATCGCAAAACACCCAGGCTTGAGTAAATCACATAGATTAATTAATTATAAGCCAGTGCCATGCCCACTGGGCTACGAGGGCCGCCTTATTTCATTATTGCGATTCAAACATGACCCTAATGTATTTTTTCCAAACGTTTAAGAAGACATTTACAGTGAAGATTTAAAAAGTAACAAGAGATAATTAGCGAAATCTAAGACAATTTATTGTTAATATTGTACATCGTATGATTAACTCGTATTACAGTTGAATTATGGTTTACAATAATGCAAGTTTCATATTGAGGCATACTCTTTTTAAAGAGAAATTATTTTATGTACACTCATGTAAAGTTATTTTGATTTAGCTTTTTCTACCGTAATAAAGATGCACAGATTGTTGCAAAACCTGTTGGTATTTAAATGATTTATTTTTAAAAAATCTAGTGACATCGTAAAAAAATCACCTTCAAACAAATCGCGCGTAAGGAAATCTCAGTACTCGTAGACATACTCGTAGACCCCCGCATAGAATATGTTTTTTCCTACATTTTACTTTCTTTTTGGAGTCTACAATGATACAAGATACCGCTATCAATATTCTTTCTCTATGAAAGAATATTGATAGAGGATATTGGAGAGGAGAGAATATTGATAGATCATTTTAAATTCAAGGATGGAGATGTATTCCCCATTCTTAAATTTAAAATGTCGGTACTCTGTCCCTACTACAAGACCTTGCAGATCTTTATGTCCCTTTCCTTACAAATATCCAGCTTTTTCTTACAGACTGCCGACGGGAAGCATGGAAAACTTTATTTAAATTTTTAAAGAGTAATTGCATTAAGCTGTAATGTTTGTGTAGAAGACTTATGGACTGGTGTTTGTCAATAACACCCTATTACTGGGTGACAAGCCATTAAATTTATTTTTAAAAAAACTTCCCCATTCCTTAATCTCATGTTAAGTGTTACAGAATTCTTTAATTTTCTATTTCTCTTGCGATTTCATGACACATTCCACATTTTATATCATTATAGTATATTTAAGTCATTTTCGTACACCCCACCCCACATCTTCGTATTTTTTTCTGAATTTTATTTCAAGTTGTCTTTTATTTTGTGAGGAATAAAAACTGTATAGGTAGGTTCATTAATTTTATTTAATTCTTAGCCCATTATTCCATACTTTGTCGTTCTTCTGTGACTCAGTTTTGTGACACATTTTACTTAATATTAATAACCCAATTTCCTTTACGTGGAATGTCGAGGTATTAAAATCTGCTCTATAAACATGGAACGTCGAAGAAAAGTTGAACATGTAAGTGGGCTCTAATAATCTCCCCATCTAAAGTTAACCCAGATTTACGAGCCTGGTGACCAGACAAGAGGACAATGTGAGTAGCCATGCATGGTTTCGCTAATTACCTCTTCAAGTTACTTAACAATTTCAGAAGTACTTCATATTCCTACATTGTACAATAATACTCAAATGTAATTTAATAACTAAGTAATTTTAATATTAATTAATTAATACAGTAACACTCATATAGGTATAAAGTTGCTTTTATAAAAAAATATTATTATTCTATATATTTCCCTTTTGGATAATATTCCTACATCCAATTAAAAATACATTCCCCATTATTAGTTTTTTTGCCAATTTTTTAAATCATCGACAACTTATTACAATATCGAAGACGTGTATTGAGTTTTACGCGAGCCAGAATATAAGATTTATTCTGAAATGTTGGACTGTAGAAATAAGTTCTTTGTTTTTCATTTCTGAACATTGTACCTTTAGAACGAAAATGACGCTTATTCACCTTATTACTACATCGAAGGGAATAAACACATTACTCCAGTGTATGTAATGTATCAGCGTTCTTTTAAATTTACAGCTTTGATATCTTAAATAAAAACTTTATGACTTTTTTTGAGTCTTAATCCAAAAATAAAAATGAAAGTAAACTTGTAGAATGATAGGAAGAAATAATAAAATAATAAAAAATATAGAAGTATTGTTATAAATATCAAAACAACCAACAAGATGTAAGCTGATTATCGATAATGAGCCTGTGGAACAAGTCATGAGCTTCAGATATTTAGGTGTAAAAATCTGAAATACCGAAGTCCAAGAATATGGTCTGGAAAAACAAAAAAAAATCATATTGAAAGTAAGGTCAAAATATACAAGACGCGTGCGACCTATTTGAGCATACACTGTAGAGACGCGGGCTGACACCATCTAAAGTTTGTCTGCACCAAAGGACTCCTCAGAACAACTGAAATGAAGGTGCTGAGATCCATTACTGGGAAAACTCTACGTGACTGTGTCCGAAATGAAGACTTAAGAAAAACTTGCAAAATAGAGGACAGAAGGAGATTCTGGCGGGATCACGTAGCCAGAATGGAGTGACAGACTCGTGCATACAGCAGCGAATGAAATCCCCTCTGGACGACGCCTACCGGGAAGACCACCGAAATGATGGAGAGATAGCTGGACCTCGTAATCCCAGGTGTAGTTTTCTGTAGCACAGATCAACAGATCTACTAAAAGAAATAGAAGAAGAAGAAGGTTGTTATAAAAATACTTGAATACTTGGAAAAATACTTGGAAACTGGCCACACTTTTAATAAAGATAGATCTAAATTTAAATACATTAATATCAACAAATTTTTCAAATTGTCCGCCCTAAAAACTTTAGAAATAAACAAAAAATTAAATTCTAATATTAACATCGTTAACAAAATAATAGCCCCGTGTAAGTCACCATTATTAACCATGTTCCCTCCCTCGCCCCTCCCACTCCACAAATCACCCCCGCCCCCTAAAGACACCTAATACAGCACTTTCGCATTTTAGATTAGTTTAAATAACGCTCGTTAATGACACGGACGTGTCGAAACCGGTAGCGTAAATACTTTAATAAGTAACAAATTGTGCATCATAAATTTAAACTCTTTCATAATGTCTTAAAGAAACTGTTATATTGTAAGTGCACAGAAAGAAATACAAAAGAAAAATACTTTTTAAAAACGTCAAGATACGTACTAACTAATATTGTCAATCTTGTGTATCGCCATTAATATTAAATGCAAATAATATTACTTAATTAATTAACTAATTATAAAAACACTCAATTCTGGCTAGATTTTTATTAAAATCTTGAGTGCTGTTTCTCAGGCTGCCGTGTTTTTTTAAAGAAAACTCTCCAAGTCGGGCACGATCAATATAAGTTAGCAACGGCGCTGATCTAATTTTAATTTTTAAAACTTCTGACAACTTTTACGTACTAACCTCAAGGGTTGGCAGAGAGAATAAAATGCCATATATTTTTACCCTTACAAGTATTTTCTTCACAGGTATCAGCTATATTGTCCTCCTAGAATCCTAGAGTGCAGGTGAGAAAAATTAGGAACGGGTGGCATTCAGTATTATAAATTTGAATTAGGGAATTCGATCACCATGCCCCGAGGACTGCCTATGGAGACAGACGGCTTTGACATACTTTTTTTTGAGAAGGCAGAGAGACCCTCAGTGGAACGTGGCCATGTGATGATGATTAACTAGCTAACTAACTATCACATTCTTTTTCCGCAGGGGAAGGCAGACGTTATCGAATCCACACTCTTCTTTCCCAGAACACCACTTTCGTCTTGTCGTCAATAAATCCAGTAATTGTGTTCTCAGAACATACGTATTAAAATATTGTTAGTTTTAATTTTTGTTCACTGATAATGAGAGATTGTCTATGAATTGCATTAAAACTTTAAATCAAATATATACGGTGGAATAAAACTATTTTTTTTCTTTTATATCATTAAACAAATACTACAGTTTTTTTATGATTAAAAGATTTTTACTAATGTATGTGTATTTAACGCGATAAATGTAGAGAAACGGAGACAAATAATTTTTAACCTAGCATATTTCACATAAACAATGTAAGTGAGGAAATAGAAGACAAAGTGAAACTAGACGTTTTAGGCACACTTACAGGGAAGGGTTATCTGTATACTCGTACTGCGCCGTATACTGTTTACTTACATTTTGAGTATTGATTACGAGAAAATACATAACAATGTCAGTAAACAAATCGTTGCAATCTCCGCACATTGTAGCGTTATTAAACATAATAATTATTATTAAGCGTTATTAAACATTATTTTGATGTCTTAATCACAAAATATAATCATCAACGTCACTCTAGAAACATTATCAGGGTCAGTATTAGTATCAGTATCAGGCCGATCGACGGTTTGTTTGTTAAAAAATAAAATTATTCATATGAGAGGCTGCAAGTTGATAAGTGCCTGCAAATAGAGTAAATATAAACAAGATATGTATCTTCAAGTTTGTGTTTACTGGGGTATTATGCCGTGTTGTTACGACCTTTCGGGCCGACGTTTCGGATCCCATTGCAGGGTCCATCATCAGGGCTGATGTGTTGTCTTGAATGTTGGTGTTGTGGTTAAGTATCAGCTTGCAATACCGTGCCGAAGTCATGATGTGTTTGTATTGTGTTGTATGTATGATTCATCTGTTGTCTGATCACTATCTCTGCGGAGTCTGCGACGAGAATGACTTTGAAGCGCCGGATACCAAGATGTTTTTAATTTGAGACCATCATCTCTATTAATGTTTATCGGATGCTTGTAAATTTCTAGTGCTTCCTTGATAAGACGCGCATGGTGACTCTTAGGCTTTCCAAGGATTTTCGGTTCGAATGCAAAATGATGGCCGGTATCCAGAAAATGCTCAGCCAGTGCTGATTTTTTCTGGATGACCGAGTTTGCATGCCCGTTTGTGCTCGTTGACCCTTTTGGAAATGGTACGCGCCGTTTGCCCCACGTATACTTTATCGCAGTCTTGACAATCGAGTCTATATACACCGTCCGTTTCTAAGCGATCTCGATCCTTTGCTGATCTCAACATATCTTTTATTTTGAAGTTGGCACCAAAAACTGTCTTAATGTCTCTTTTCTTGAGAGCTCTGGCAATTCTGTCTGTAACGCTTTGGACAAAGGGCAGAAAGGCGATGCCTTTGCACTCAGGTTCTGTATGTTTTTCAGGGCGAACAGACCTCGTACTTATGACTCGTTGTATCTGTCGCTTCTGGTAACCATTGCCTTCCAGTGCGTCGCTGAGTGTTATCATTTCCTCCTGTAGATATTCATCTTGGCATATCCTTTTGGCCCTCGTGGCCAAAGTGTTGATGAGACCTCTATTTTGAGCAGGATGATGGTGGGAGTTCGCATGTAGATAACGGTTGGTATGTGTAGGCTTCCTATAAACTCTGTGTCCGAAACTCCCATCGGCTTTCTTTTTTATTTCAACATCAAGAAAAGGCAGCACGTTGTCTTTCTCTATCTCCATGGTGAACTTCAGGTTCTTATGTAGTGAATTAAGGTGTCCCAAAAAATCACCTAGTTTGTCTTCACCATGCGGCCAGATTGCAAACACGTCATCGACGTATCTCCACCAGACCTTCGGAGTAAAGGATGCTGTGTCCAGTGCTGTTTCTTCGAATTTCTCCATAAAAAAGTTAGCAATCACCGGAGAAAGTGGATTACCCATCGCTACGCCTTCCACTTGTTGGAAGAGCTCACCTTGGAAAGAAAAGTATCCACTCGTCAGGCAGTGCTCAAACAGTGCGCAGATGTCTTCATCATAAATTTCTTCCAACAGACTCATAGCGTCGTCCACAGGCACATTAGTGAAGAGGGATATGACGTCAAAACTGACTAGTATATCACCCCTTTCACACTTTATTTCTTTTAGCATATTGACGAAGTGTGCTGAGTCTTTCACCCATGAGGACGTCTTCCCCGTCTGCATCTGTAGGAGACCGGCCAAATATTGTGACAGCTTGTATGTTGGCGCTCCTATTGCGCTCACAATTGGTCTTAGTGGCACTCCATCCTTATGTATTTTGGGAAGCCCGTAGATTGCTGGTGTTTTTGACGCTTGCACAAATAGTTTGAAATGCAAATCGGCTGGAATACTGGAAGCTTTGACCAGCTCCCTAGTTTTTCTGTCGATTCTATCCGTTGGATTCTTCTGGATTTTCTTATAAGTGCTGCTTTCCAAAAGTCCCCGCATCTTCGCTATGTAGTCTACTTGGTCCAAAATCACTGTGGCATTGCCTTTGTCTGCTGGAAGAATCAGGATCTCTTCGTTTGCGCGAAGGCTCTTTATAGCTGCGTGTTCCTCTTTGGATATATTGGGACGCGGAGGCTTAGCCTTTCTTAATATAGCGCATGTATCCTGTCTAATTTCTTCTGCGATGGCCACTGGAATCTTGCGCAATGCCGCTTCTACGCCGCAGATTATGTCGTCAACTGGAATGCTTTTTGGTGCTATGGCGAAATTCAAACCTTTAGCTAAAACTGATATCGCGGCATTGTCCAATGAAAGGCTGGATAAATTTTTGACCACATTGGTAGAATCCAGCTCCTTAGTTGAGCTTTTCTTATGTCGGCTGAGTGACTCAAATTTCCGTTTTTGCCGAGTCTCCACCATCCTGCTCAAAAAAGAGGTCTCATCAACACTTTTGCCACGAGGGCCAAAAGGATATGCCAAGATGAATATCTACAGGAGGAAATGATAACACTCAGCGACGCACTGGAAGGCAATGGTTACCAGAAGCGACAGATACAACGCGTCATAAGTACGAGGTCTGTTCGCCCTGAAAAACATACAGAACCTGAGTGCAAAGGCATCGCCTTTCTGCCCTTTGTCCAAAGCGTTACAGACAGAATTGCCAGAGCTCTCAAGAAAAGAGACATTAAGACAGTTTTTGGTGCCAACTTCAAAATTAAAGATATGTTGAGATCAGCAAAGGATCGAGATCGCTTAGAAACGGACGGTGTGTATAGACTCGATTGTCAAGACTGCGATAAAGTATACGAGGGGCAAACGGCGCGTACCATTTCCAAAAGGGTCAACGAGCACAAACGGGCATGCAAACTCGGTCATCCAGAAAAATCAGCACTGGCTGAGCATTTTCTGGATACCGTCCATCATTTTGCATTCGAACCGAAAATCCTTGGAAAGCCTAAGAGTCACCATGCGCGTCTTATCAAGGAAGCACTAGAAATTTACAAGCATCCGATAAACATTAATAGAGATGATGGTCTCAAATTAAAAACATCTTGGTATCCGGCGCTTCAAAGTCATTCTCGTCGCAGACTCCGCAAAGATAGTGATCAGACAACAGATGAATCATACATACAACACAATACAAACACATCATGACTTCGGCACGGTATTGCAAGCTGATACTTAACCACAACACCAACATTCAAGACAACACATCAGCCCTGATGATGGACCCTGCAATGGGATCCGAAACGTCGGCCCGAAAGGTCGTAACAACACGGCATAATACCCCAGTAAACACAAACTTGAAGATTCTGAGTGGCCGTGAAAACCTAAGAACATTCTTAAGATATGTATCGCTTGTTATCACGATATTACAGAACCTTCACATATACACGTGTATATGTGTGTTATATGTATATTTATCACTTATAGTTATTACATCCAGAGTGCAAGACAATCACATCTCCGAGAAAAAAAACAAAATATCAAATAAAACATCAATATACGCCAAAATATCGTTATTTGACTTTCCATTATTGTTACACGATGAATAGTGACACATTTACATTTTATATGTATTCTTTTATTTTTCGTTAAATTTGGCTCAAGAAATATGAAAACAATAATGAAAAGAACCACATTAAATGATTACATTATTATTTGACTTACGAGATCAAAAATTTTCAACCCCAGAATCTTAGCATATTTTGGAAGGGTGATGGTCTTCCAATCGGGGTGCGATATAAAGCTAACTTAGTGCTAAGATTTCCAGCGATACGAATATCACTGTAAAAGATTTTCCTAATTTGCTCACATCTGTGTCGTTCAGCAACACAGATCAAACGTACTTACATTAACACCCGTCCATATCACATGACAGATACAAAAAAGTATTTCAAAAAAAGTGTGCATCCATCACCAAACGAAATAAATAATTTTATTTTTTATTATGTTTTCAAAGACAATAAAAATAATTAGTTCTAGAATGATTTTATTCCTATTGTTTACGGGCTATTTCTTGTCAAAATTACAATAATTTTTGGCATTTCTATTTCAGTAATACGTAAGTCGTGTGTTTCGAATAAAATAATTCAATGTCGTCTGACACTTTTTCACTTGACTGGGAATTAAAAAATATTGCTTTTTGGACGTTTCGTGGTTTTCAAATACGTGAATGGACTAAACTTTGCGTATCCAATCCTGGAGAGCACTTAATTCAATAATAATTTGATTCGATATCAAAGGTTATATATTATCTTTCAAATATTCTGTATAAATTACTATTGTCGGGTTTTGTATCATTGTAGTAAAAAGTGGATGAGAAAAAAATTCAAGAAATGTGTTGTAACGATACATAATTATTTTTAAAAATATCACAACGTAATTTTTATACACCATATTTCAGAACTTTACGATATCTTCTAAGACTGTGTGACAAATACAAAGTGACAGATGTTTAATCAAAAAGGTGGGAAGATTATACGAAAACCTTAGGACTTGGTGAGTAGACTCAAGAAATCGGATATGTGAAAATTTGGCTGGACAGAGACACCCTAAAAACCTTAATGCGTTCGACCAGCTTTTTGTATTGTACTTGGCTCAAAGGGTATGTGGTCATGTACTTGGTCAACACAGCACGACCTTACGATGAACAGAGCGTGAACGTAGGTACGTGGTTTAAGCCGCTGTCTCTCTTCTCTCTTCTCTCTTCTCGACTGCGGCATCGAAGACAGCGCACGTACTTAAAGGATTACACCATCCTGAGGGCCAAAAATTTAGGTAGAAATCGGGTAATTTTTTACAAGGAGCAGATTTTTTTATATGCACTTGGTTTTTAGCACTAGGTACATATTAAAATATTATTTTATTTGAAAAATTTAAAAAAAGGACATAATCTTCTCTTCATCGTATCAAACAAACTTGCACTGGGAAAAAATACATCTCAGTCACGGCGGAGAAGGTCCACGGGAATGGACATGTCGCGACCATTTTGTTTTTTTTTTAAATTAAATTTTCCAATATATAAAAGTTTAATACATGAGGTAAATTGGGGTAAGTGCATACAAGGGGTAAGAGCATCTAAGGAGCCTTGTATACATATCATTTTACAGTGGTTCCGTCTTAGGAGATTTTGTTAAAATCAGTTTAATTCACGATATATCACATAAATGGAACTGCTACGTAGACATTCTGCCCTATTCTGAAAATAACAATGTCTGGATCTTTAAGCGGATTTTGTAATTCTACGCCTCGAATACACTGTATTAAAAGACGATATAAGAAAGATTTTTCTTACATCCAGACATGGTTATTTTCAGAATACGGATCATTGTAAGTTATGAGCATTCAAATTTTGAACATTGCTTTATCTCGATGCGCTTGAATTAAATCATTTATTTAACATCGACGTGATCCGATATATAATCCAACTATTACTTCATTAGGCCGGACGCACACTATCAGATTCATAATAAGAAGTATCAAAGAAATAAATTATTAGTCGGAAGCATAGCCTCAGTCATAGTGCAAGCGAGAGGAAGTACATTGAAATGAAGGGACTATATGAAATAACGGATCATTCTTTAAATACAATAATTAGTTATAATTTATATGTTTTGTAATAATCTTATTTCGGGATGAGGTTGCTCCAAGTAAAGACTTTGTTCTCGTAAGTATTTATTCGGTAACAATAAGGGTTTAGACAATCGTTTATACAGTAAGATGCGGTCTCGATAACAATGGTAGTAAAAGAAGCTCGACTCGACATTCACGCGCCTTTTTATACATTCTCTCTCTCTGTCATGCAGTCTCTTTCTGGCGTCGCGACATACGTTCCTCAGATCTATTACATGTTTGATATTAAGGGTTTTATTAATTTATAATTTCTCATTTAATACCTTTATTGCTAATATATGTAATTTCTATGGTGTTTTGTCTTTAAAATGCGGCCTGTCTCTGAAATATGGATGGCAAATTCCGGAAATTAACAATACAGATCTTGACTTTTATTTTATTTTAATATCACTACTGCAATCAAATGCTCAATTCTTATTCCATTACTTGATATTTTATATATCTGAATGATCAATGGGTCGATTGTTTGGAGTTTATTACGCAACGCAATTAACGCCATGAAGATCAAAAATATTAAATAAATCTTTCCAAACTGTTGGTCAAATAGAAAAGAAACACACCCGGCAAAACAGCTCTGTAAACTACACGGACTGTTTTTATAAGCGTTTAATGAAATAAAAAATTATCTCTCATAATACATAAAAAGCTGCAGATCCTAATATTATGAATGTTTAATCTAAATGTTATCTTTAGGGTTCTGTACATATTTGTGATACGAATGATGGATCAGTTGTAAAATGCTGCTCTGATAAACCAATAAATCATTATGTATTCGTAAATAATTAAACCTGCACTGCGGTTGTTACAGTTACAGCGGAGGTGTCAGCCCATGAAACGTTATGGTGTATATTATTTTTGGTTCAAAATCGTTCTAGTCTGGAAATCGCGTTATATTTTAAGACATTATTCGATTTAGAATGAGTTTTACATCGTAATGAAGTATATTTAGGAATCGTTTACATAATATATAATTAATTAATTATCTTATAAATTAAATTCATGCCTGAAAATGGTATGTTCCCCATAATTCTATAAATTGAGTGTATAAGACTGCTTATGTAGAGTGAGGTTTTCTTCTTTATGTTCAAACTTTCATCAAGTGTTGGCGATCAAGTTAAAGTTTATTGGCATTTTGGACATTGAACCACTTTCTGAGGTTGCAGAGGTAAAATAAGCTTAAGACAATACTTTTCCACTAACATCCATGCTGCCTTCTTCACATCACGCATGATATATTTTATTTGTTTCTAAACAGCTGATAATTACATTATGTGCATCAAAGTGTCTCAAATGGTCCAAATGAATCTAGAATCAAAGAGAAGCTTTTTGGTCTTGTGGTCAGGACTCTCGCCTCGTGATCCAAAGTTCGCGGGTTCGGATCTCACTCCAGACTACAGACCAGCAAGTTAGTCCTATTTTCATAGCACAAGCGTTTAGCTTAGTTTTAAGATAGTAAGAATATTTATGTGACACGTATTGCGTGTTCACATCTCTATTTTATTAAAAAAAAATATATATATACAAATATGTTAAACAAAAAATATTCAAACAATATTTTTAAATGTATGATATGGAAAAACAATGGATTCGTCTCTGTGAGACGAAGCTATTGTCTTCTCAGAACAATTAATTTATCTTAATTAAAAAAAATATTCTATTACTCATTCTCTTTGATTCATATTCTTATTTTTATGTTTATGTTTTTATTTATATTTTTCATTTTAATATTATAATGCTAATAAATAAATACACTTTTAACTTATTTTTATTTTTAATTCGCGGTTTTGTCGGCGCGGCTTTTTGGGTCACCACATAAGGTGATATGTAAACTCACGGAAAATAATTGTTTCTTACAAGCCTTTTTTGTCATTAATACATGTAGAATTAAGTCTGGGGCGGATTGTGTTATGCTGGTAGTTTTTTTTCAATAATAATACTTATTTTGAGCGTTCCATGATTTTTTTATGCATCTTTATCCCGGTGATTCATATTGATGTTCATGTTTTTTTTATTATCTCGATCGATTACCTAGTCTCATTACTATGCTTATATTTAAGTTTAGTTATTTTCATATGATATTATTATCTTTTACTTTTTTACATTTTTATATATTGTCTGATACCCTAGTCTCACTACCAAGTTTATTTTTAAGTTTTGTTATGTTCATATAAAATTATTATTTATTATATATATTTTATCCTTTGTAAATTATACCTATAACTAAATATGCTATGTACTTATGCAAGAAAATAGAAAAGAAACGTGCCTACAAGCTGTATAAGGCTTGGCGTAATCTATTATAATAGTATATATGTATAAATTTAATAATGAATAATAAAATAAAATAAAAATATTATGTATGCATATCGTACCTACTGATGATTTCTTTAATTATTCGAATGATGTCATATAATGACTACGACTCTCACTAGACTCTATTAATCGGGTAGATACATGAAATTGTCTTAATCTTCTCGTTTACTACGTGTTTCGTTCATATCCAATAAGCTGTTTTAAAATTCAAAATACAATGAAAATATTATATTAACGATTTTGGTCCAGCGTAACCAAGTTAAGTGAGCAAGATCTGGTCCGCCATTTAATTAAACAGATAAAAAATTTAATATTACATAAAAAATATACATTTGAATGAAACAAATAAAGAAAGATAAAATAATTAAATCCTAATTTAATAATTCAAAAGACCTAAAAATAATTTTTAAATAATACAGACGTACATAGTATAAATTAATACACAATAATTAGAGTTATAATACAGATTGGGTTAAAAGCTCAATGTTTGTCGTAAAGTCTGTTTGAAAATACCTAAATACAAAATATTGATTTGGTGAAACCGATAATATTTACGGGAATAGATTTTTATGTGGATGTTGATATAGGCGACTAATAGGGTTTTTATGATATTTCCTTGATATTATATTTCCTTCGCGTAAGCAATCAGCACTGCAATAAATAAGTCCATAAATACGCAGCACCTAATTCTGATTTATTTCTAGAGATTTATTATTGATTATTTATAGTATATATAAAGGTAATTTTACTGTAGGTATGATTAAATTTACAAAATGCCTATGATATAACAATTTACTCAATTGATTTCAGTGGAGATGAGATCCCTCAGACGTTTGTATGACAAAACAATTTATGATAGGGTAAAAAATGCAGATATTAATGTAAAGCTGATATTAGTATAATTAATAGAATTAAAAAAGGGTCGCTCAGATGGTTTGGGCATGTTGAGCGAATGAATGAGGAAAGAATGGTAAGATATATATATATATATAGTGCAAGTGTTGATGGCGCCAGAAAAAGAGGGCGACCGCGTAAGACGTGGCATGACCAGATTAACCAGATACTGGAAGATGGTCCCGTTAGAAGCCTCAACAACCGGCGAGTTGCATGCGAATATGTATAAATGTGGATGAGGCGAGAGTTGTATGTCAGGACAGAAGAATGTGGCGCTCTATCCTCTCTGCCTACCCCCACGGGGAAACGGCGTGATGGTTAGTTAGTTAGTTAGTTAGTTACGACTGCTTAATTATGCTGATGTAGGTTTGTGTAGAGCATGTTATAAGGCCTTTAAAATGAATGTATCCGTTTCATCTTCAACCTACAATTAATCGATCACATCTCATATTTTCGCAATCTTTTCCATTAGTTTACAATCTGACAATATCGTAACATCCATGTTTTATCTCTACTATATAATGTTTTTCATCGTTCACTCACCAGTACCTATCTAAATTTTAAATTCAACTGAATGTTAAATGTGAATTTTGTTCAAATATAAAAGAACAAATATTTAAATTAATTTTAGCTTTATGAATGACTGCAACGTGTGTGTTTAAAAGCTTGGTCGGTTGGAAATATTAATTCTAGAGCTTTTTTACGGTCACAGATTGAAAATGTTATTTTTCATGTTCGGAACAAAAGTAATTAAAAGTTCGTTCATTTTATAACACTTTTATTCGTGGAGCTCTACTTGAATAAAATAGAATAATTAACGGGTTTCTAACATAAAAAATAAGCTAAAGACGATTCCTACTGTTTGGGATTAGCGGATAATGGTGGCCGCCACGCGGCTTTGGCTTGTGACCATTCCGTAAAACCTGTTTTCCAGTATTGAAAATAAATTAAATTGCGAAAAAAATTGCCTATCACAATATTTTCTTACATACCATCACGTCATTTCACCGCGGGAGTAGGCAGAAAGAGTGGAGCGCCACACTTTTCAGTCCTGACACATAACCCTTCACATTCGTACATCTTCTTATGCAGGTTTGAAGATTTTTGAGGTTCCTAGCAGGACTACCTCCCAGTATCTGGTTAATCTGATCATGACGTCTTCCGCGGCCATCCTCTTCTTCTGGCGCTGCCAACACTTGCTTATATGTCTTTCTTACCATTACTTTATATTTAGTTAAGAGTAGCTTGTTGTTTTTGTGGTTAAGACTCTCGCCTCGTGATCCAAAGTTCGCGGGATCGAATCTCACTCCAGACCAGCAAGTTAGTTCTATTTTCATAGCACAGGCGCTTAACCTAGTTTAGAATAGTAAGAATATTGATATGACACGTATTCCGTATTCGCAACTCTATGTAAAAAAATTCAAAAAAGCAATAAAAAATAGATTTTTTTTAAATCTTCTTCTTCTTTTTTTAAGGTTTTTTGTAAACTAACATTTTTGTTAAGAACAATCGTCCTAGATTTGTCTCTCTTCCTCTGATAAATGTAAATAATCATATAAAATCCTGGCCTCACTGGATTTAATGTGATTACACAAAATATTTTTTCTTTACGTAAAATCTATCTACTATCTATTAACAGCTAAAGAACCGTAGTAATCAGGGGCGTGCAGTGGGAACATCGCAGCATGACATTTACGTAACCTATTATTTGGAAAAAGTCGGAATATTACATATATTTCGTAATATTTCTATCACAATTGTTATCATAGCATTCATATTTTGATATTTCATAAAAATCTGTACCATAACTATTTGATTTCTAGTTTTTTCCAAAATATACGTTTAAAAAAATAGTCACGCTTCAATGTTCCCACTGCACGCGCCTGGTTGCTATACAACCTCTTGAACATGCTCGATGGAGTAATGTACTGTTATTGAATTGAATCAATGTGATTTATTTCTACGATAAACGCTATTCAGATAAACATGACAGTTAATCCTGTCACGATACAACAGCGTCCTATATACCGCTTCTATGTTGCGGTGTAGAGCACAGTACATGGAAACAAAATGTAAATATCATCCCACTCCATCGGGCGCCGAGGCCACCCTGTATCTATATATAGCGGATAAAACACCCACTAAATTATTTCCCATCTATGGAGGGTGGACGTTTTTACGTCACTTTGTGGTAAACAAGAAAAAAATATTCCTGTTCAATAGACGTAGTTGACTGTAGTGTTGTAAAGCTCATAACATATTTAAACTGACAATAACTTTTAAGTGTAATATTTCAATCAATATATTACGAGTATAGATGTCTCACAGAGACGAAATTATATTTTTATGGGAAAGTGGGTATGGACGTCATTTTGGGTGATCATAAAGCTTACGACCTATCGTACGGCTGGCTTAAGTGATCATTTAATACAATGTAATGTCCACCATTTCCACCCATGATTGATTACCATGTCTATCAATTTTTTGGAAGCTGTACATGTTAAAATTTTACGACATGTTCCGTATATGTGTTGCAATAATCCTTAGGGCGACCGGCATCCGAAACTTTTTCATTCCCCTTAAATGACCGTAGATGTCACTGATTCAATGTCATATGTCAGATGTCAATGAGATATTTAATTTTATCATTTTGGATTTTTTTTAAGTCAAATCCTTTATATGTGTAACGAGATTCTTAGCATTACACTACAATACGCCTGAAATATCATTTCAATTTTTTAAACTCCTTTTTAGATCAGTATTTTCATTCAGAATATTTAATAATATATAAACCCTATGAACACCCAAAGACTTCCATACCTACCCATGAAAGTATAATTTCATCAAACAACCCAAATGCAGCATCACTATATTTATAAAGCCATTAATTACTATAATAACTTACCTATCGTGATACGATGCATCAGTAACCCTTCAGAGCAAATCAAAAAAATTAAAATTTTCCTAAAATCAAACATAAATTCATAAATCATTTAAACATATAGCTTTTTTCAAAATAACTCCAATACTTTCATTATCAACTTATCTTTTTTACCGTATTAATAAATAACTTGTATATACTACCTATATGTTATAATAAGAACTGTGGCTCCATCATCAGACTCGAGAGCTTCTCTTCACTGATGAGGTCCTAAATGACTATAAAGTATTTAAAAAATATATTAATCTAATATGTCAATATATAAGAACTGTATTTGTACCATATATTAAATAAATAAAAAATAAAAATAATATCTGTGAGACATCTATAATATATTGATTGATTAATGATGTCCCTGTGACAAAACTCCAGTACTGTGTTCTGAAAATATTGGACAAACTCAAAATATTCTGTAACATTTAAGTTTTGAATAAAATAATTTCTTCTGAATAGAAGGGATTTATGATAGAGAATTTTATAATATCCAATTTTATGTTAAGTTAAATTAATCAGTAATTAATTTTAATTAATTAAGAACTTTGTATAAAACCACATGGAGTAACTTTACGTCTACCGATTTCGATACCACTGTATCATCGTCAGGACAGACGCATACTAGCTATCCATGACTTATTTTAGTAAACAAATTAATTTTTGTATGGGGCGTGGCTACAGTTATGGTAGGGGTAATTGATAAGAAGACATCAAAATGGGAAATATATCAAATAATAGATTATTCATATAA
This sequence comes from Agrypnia vestita, assembly GCA_016648135.1. Taxonomy (NCBI): domain Eukaryota; kingdom Metazoa; phylum Arthropoda; class Insecta; order Trichoptera; family Phryganeidae; genus Agrypnia; species Agrypnia vestita. The sequence continues at coordinate 88,810 of JADDOH010002147.1, forward strand.
TTCAACTGATTAATTATTATGTTGATTATGATGGTAATTCAATTGCTTTAGTGTTCAGGCATTTCTTGATTTACAATATTTTTTTGTTATTCAATCTAAGGCCTCTTTTGTTTACATGGAGAAACTCAATACTGTTTTAATTTTTACGTGTGGCCTGTTTCCAAAAGATGGTTTGCGAATTCCGAGAAACCACTATTATCTTTAATTAAAATTAAATTTACGTACTTTTTTACATCACAATTTATTTTATAAATACTGGAATGATTTAACCGTTATATTGATGATAATAGTAGTTTATTTATTTGACTTATCTTGACAGTTCTCAGAATTCGCGAAACATAATTTACGATCCTATAAACCATCCTAGGATGAAAATTAAGACTTTATTTTAAAAATATTTTTTTAAATAAGCACACATTTTTATAAATAATTACTAAAAAGAGAAAATATTTTTTTACATCCACAGCTTTCGTAACACAAGATTCGCGTACGTCATCAAGTGTTAATTTTCAGGCATAAACATTATAGTAATTTCTGATATATAATAGTGTTAAACAATTTTTTATTAATCAATTAGAAATGACATACAGAATAATTAAATTAACGAAAAAATATTTTAACCGCTACCGGGATTCGAACCAACGGTCCTCCATTCTATCCGGGTATGGCGCGTTATCTAACGTAGTCTCTTTTTAATTTATTAACATTTTTATTCCATTCTAAAAGCAACCCGGATAGAATCCGGGTAGAATAAAAGGTCCGTTGGTTCGAATCCTAGTAGCAGTTAAAATATTATATTTTTTCAATTGATTTAGCAACATTGTAGATTGACATTTTTTTTAAATATTGATTGTATTTTTTGTATAAATCTACTTATATTATTTGATTAATTACCCCTACATGTTCAGCAATAATATTTAAAAATAAATTTTCAAATAATTCAGAAAAACAAAATATATTATTTATTTTGATATTTTGACATATATAACACCCTAACGATAAAAAGGTATTTCCGAAACATGTAGGTGTAATTAATCAAATAACACAAGTAGATTTATACAAATAATACAATCAATTTTTTTTTTCGTTAATTTAATTTTTCTGTATGTCTTTTCTAATTGATTAATAAAACTTTGTTTAATAATTCACAGAACTTCGTTCCGAAATTGCAACTTCACAATAATAACAATAATAACGTTTTCTTTAATATATATATAATAGTGTTGTTTACTATTTCAAAACTAGCCGTACACCCGTGAAAAATCACCAAACATAATAATAAAATTGTTCGCGTCTTTGCTAAGTCCTATATGTACGTTATTTTTGACGATTCACGCAGGCTCGGCGGTAGCAACATTGTTAAGTTGCGGCCGAGCCCCGGGCCAGCTAACCGTGGGTTAGCTGGCCCGGGGCTCAACTCTATCTCCGATCGTATATTCCCGCTTTTTAGCCGTGAACTCGAACGAAATTACGGACTTTACACGAAGATATGGACAGACAGACAGACAGACAACGAAATTATTATATTTATAGGAAAGAATGGTAAGAAAGATATATGATGCAAGTGTTGACGGCGCCAGAAAGAGAGGGCGACCACGGAAGACGTGGCATGACCAGATTAACCAGATACTGGAAGATGGTCCTGTTAGAAGCCTGAACAACCGTCGAGCTTGCATGCGAAGATGTATGAATGTAGACGAAGCGAAAGTTGTATGTCAGGACAGAAGAGTATGACGCTCTATCCTCTCTGCCTACCCCCATGGGGAAACGGCGTGATGGTAAGTAAGTAAGTAAGTATATTATGTTTAGATTAAATAAAGGAGCTTGTTTGTGAAGTGATTATAACTCTCGCCTAGTAATCTACTGGTCGGTGATTCGAGTCCTATTCCAGGAATCATATCACAGGAATCACACGGAACCAGCAAGTAAGTCTTATTTTAGAAGCGTTTAGCTTATGGGAATAGAAAGAATATTGACGTGACGCGTATTCCTTGTTCGCATCAGTATTTAAGAAATATTGAAATTTTCATTCAAGTGTTTTTAGTCGAACCCATAGCGGCGAATACGTGACGATATATTTCAGTGTCTTTTAAAACACTTGGTTTGGTCTTGACACACAACTCGAATTTTTCACCGCATTGTAAAGAGAACATTTCCACTTTAGCATATTCTATCTATTTCACCTCCTTTCTCGTCGCTAGAGAATTTCACTCCCAGGTATTTTATACTTGTCGTCCTGAGCTGGATGCTCATCGTGGATGTTCTCCTGATATCCTTTTTTTTTTTATATATATATATATATAAATAAAATAAAATAAAAAAAATAAAATAAAAAAATAAAAAAATATCCTTTCACAACCATTACATTACGAACGCTAATCTTCATCCATATTCGAGCATAGTCTTACCCAATTTCTTTTTTTTTTAATTAAAAAAAATTAAAAAACATGGTTTTTCTTAATTTGCAAAACATTTATTAGAAAATGGTCACGGTTTTAATAAAAATTCAGGACTTTCTATTTTACACTTAAATAATTTTGGTCTGAAATGGAATAATTTAAAATCTCAGAAATTAGTAAAGCATGTAATAGTAAATAAAATATTATTAATAATCAATTAGATTGAACTACTAGCTGAATTTTAAAAATTTCCAATAATTGGAGTAAACAAGAACTTCAACAATAATATTTAAAAATAAATTTTCAAATAATTTTGAAAAATAAAAAACAAATGACATTATTCATTTTGATATTTTGACATATATATAACACCCTGACGATGGAAGGGTATTTCCGAAACATGTAGGTGTAATTAATCAAATAATATAAGTAGATTTATACAAATAATGCATCAATATTTTTTCAAATGTCAATCTGCAATGTTGCTGAATCATGTACAGTCGGATGAAGTTGTATGAGTCTGCCAGAGGATATTAGAGATGAAAAAAAATATGAAAATTTTTAAGACAAAACTAATAAAGTTTGTGATACAGTACGTATTGATTAGAAATTTGATATACTGATTATTACAATGGATATATTAGTATATATAAATGTTATTATATTACCTATTTTAAGAATAAAAAATAATTTTATAAAAATTAAAAAAATATTATTTATTTCTTAAGTTAGTTAATATTACAATTTGTATATTCATATTATAGCATTCTAAAATCTATTACTTATAAAATATCCATAATAACCTACATATTTACATTTACATCTAATTTAATCTATGATACAATCTATGGTATAATAAATAACATATCTTATGCTCTTCAATTCTTTACTATTTTTACAATATTTTTAGCAATAGGAAAAACTTGACAACATCGCATGACCGACGTTGTTTGATATGAAAAGCTCCAGCGAATCAGAGCTCCGTAAAACGTATCAAGGTAAAAAGCTATAGGTGTCCTAAGTAAAATAAATCTCTCACAGCAAAGCTACTACTTAATAAATAATATATTTCTCAGTCCGATGACGTAATTATTATGTTGACTACGACTCTGCGGAAACCTTAAAAGTGTTTCTCATTTACACCATTTCTAAGGATTGAATATTATTAAGGATTTCATTTTACTTTCAGTCTTATAAATATTCCTGTGTAAAATCGTATTATTAAATTGAGATGAATTAATATTACCTTAAATTCACGTTACTTTTTTGTTTAGTCATAAATTTGTATAAACTAATTTAACTAACACTCTGTTATAATGTCTAACCACAAAGTAGCTTGTTGGTCTTGTGGTTAGGACACGCGCCTCGTGATCCAAAGGTGAGGTTCGAACCTCACTCCAGACTAGCAAGTAAGTCCTATTCTCATAGCACAAGCGTTTAGCTTAGTTTGAAAATAGTAAGAATATTGATGTGACACGTATTCCGTATTCACATCTCTATTTTTATTTGAAAAAAAAATGAAAAAAAAAGTTAATTCCTTAAATATTAATAATATAAAATATTTTTACCAGTCAGCTATGAACCTTAAATTAATAAAATTAATGACTGAGTCAAATTACGTGGTAAATCCATATCTCTAATTCAAAATTCAATCATACATTTTATGTTATGAGGATACTCCATTTTGACTATCTGTATATCGTTAAAGAAATTAGGACCCGTAAAATAATTCCTGATCACTGGTAACATACAAGAGACGTAAGATCACACGTCAAGAAAATAGATAAAAAATGGAAATCAATCGTCAAAAAATAGACAACCAAAAATGGAAACCAATTTATGCCTAATTGTAAAACTACCCAAATGCAGAACCACTATATTTATAAAGCCATTAACTTCTACAATAACTTGCCTATCGAGATACGCTGCATCAGTAGTAACCTCTCAGAAAAAATCAAAAAACTTAAAATTTTCCTAAAATCAAACTTAAATTCATAAATCATTTAAACCTATAGCTTTTTTCAAAATACTTCAATACTTCATTATCAATATACCTTTTTTTACTTAATTTTAATTCACTTGAACTTAAAAAATTAACTTAAACTTTAATTCATAAATCATTTAAGCCTATAGCTTTTTTCAAAATACTTTATTATCAATTTACCTTTCTTACCGTATTAATAAATAACTCAAATATGTACCTATATATTAAAATAAGAAATAAGAACTGTGGCTCCCTCATCAGACTCGAGAGCTTCTCTTCACTGATAAGGTCTACATGACTATAAAGTAAATAAAAAAATGTTAATTTGATATATAAATATACAAGTACTGTATTTGTACCATATATTAAATAAATAAAAAAAAGTCTGATACTAAATACATCTTGCTAAACAAGACCTAAGATCGTGACGAGCAGAAGCTAGTGCTCATATTCGTGCATATTCGTGCTTTTGAAGTAGACTACAGGACCATGTTGCTCAGTACTGAGCATCGACTGAGAGAAAGAGAGAGAATCCTTATCGAATAATTAGATTCGTGCCGTCGCATATGCGCGACGCAAATCCAATCACCAACAATACATTCGCACGTGCGCGGTTTCAGCCAATCACGTTACATTCCTTGAGAAAGTAAAATACCGATTTTTCATAATATTATTTTAAACTTTCCCACATTTGTAAATAAGTTTTCCCCCGCAACGAAGCAAGGAAATATTTGAGTGCATAATTTGAATAATGTTACAACAGTTGTGGCTCTCTGGGTACGTAAAGCATTGAATACAAGAAATATCAAATTACAACATAGGTTTATTTTATCGAATACAATAGATCATTACTCCCTTTCTTTTATCTGTAACCTCTGCTTGCTTGCTTGTCTGTCGAAAAAACTTTGGATCGATTTTTAACCCTTTTCCCGTGGTCCAATCAAGCTGAAACATTGCAGACAGACTCGTGGCAATGATAAAAATGATCTAACTAATTTTCGTTTAAAAAGTTTAGTAATTACATTATAATTTTGGATTTTTCGAAATTTTAACGATTTATATATTGTTTAATTTTCGATCCCGACGCGTGGAGTAGGCGCGAAACCTGTTTCAATGAGAAAGGGAGTATAATAAAAACTTTATTTTGTTTTTATAAACTATTAATTTGTTTTCATATTTACTGATTTATTGAAAAAAGGTAATGTTAATTTAAACCAGTAACAACTTATTTCAGTGATAAGCCACTGTCAGCGATTGCAGATTTTGCGCTCAAATACTATTTTAATAACGAATACGTTTATATTCAGCTAATAAAATTTGTCAAAAAATATTCCTATAAATAAACGAGTATATGCTAATTTTTTGTGTATATAGATTTAGGATTTAATACATTGATGAAATTTTAGATCTTATATTTAAATCACTTAGCACGTTTGAACTCTGCATGAAGCCAGTTTAAATAAGTAAAAAACTAAGGCGATCGTCTGCTAACGAAAGTCATCAGTTTGATTTGTTTTGTATTTATTTTAAAATAATAATATCTATTCTTTTACTTTATCATAGCAAAAAAGTTGTCAAATGTGTAAAAGGGGTTGAAAAAAATCACACAAAAAGTATAATTTTCGCGAAACCAGAAGTTATGCAGGTTTTGCCTTGGAAACTGCAGTCACTAACTACTTTTTAAATTCTCTACTGCAAAGGCTTCCTCGACTAGCAAAGAGATACGAGCAGTCAGACGTTTTTGCCACTGATCTTATTAAATTCAAATTTATTTTTAAAATATGTTGAAAGATAACCAAACTTCGTCTATTGGAACTTAAAAAATAGAGTGTAAGTATCAAGGAGTCGTTCGTAGAAAGTTCTTCTACTCACCTTCTCGGTAGCTACCAACATCTCGGTTATTTTTATGTGCTGGCCTTAATGATCTCGGTGCCAATTATTTGATGAGGTTGAGGAAGAGTTATTGTGTAATACGTAATAATTATACCTATTCATAATACTACTATAGTTTGTGTTATTGTTTAATATTGTAATACCACACCTTAATTGTTTGTTTAAGCCCTAAAGAACGTTAAATAAATAAATAAATTAGAAAAATTAAAAATTATTTTATAATAATAGTGGTTTTTTTTAAATATCAATTGTTAGTAAACTAATAGATTTACAAAAATTTTAAAAATAAGATAATCAATTAAGAATAAATTATAAAATTCTCACAGAGACGAAGCTAGTTTATACATGAGAAAAGTGGATGGAAGTCTCTTTTATGATGGCTCAGGGCTTACAAACTGTATGAACTGGCTTAAATAATCACTCTACACAATGCAGCGTTCAGCAATTGCATTGTAAGAACATCCGAACATTATCAATTTTTTTAAAGTTTTATATGTATGTTCGAAATCAGGAGTTATTCATATATTTCGATGGTCTCTGCTAAAGACATCTGTTTTTTTTCTCATTAACAAGTTAATATATATAGGTTTCGTAACTGGTAATGATACCTGTATATTTTAATTTTTAAAGTAGAGATTTTTAGGCAATATTATTTTTAACGTATATATGATATTCTTTCGAATTATTAAACATATCTACTAGAATACGCCTGAAAATCAATATTTAAAAATTTTAACTGTGTTCTTAGAACATATCTTTATATAAAATATTATTTAAAAATAAGATAATCATTTACTTTTTAATATTATCGAAAAAAAGACTTGTCACAAGTCCATACAGTTGTGTAAGGCTCACAAAGTGAAGCAATTTTCTTCATTTTTCAAACGTCGTTGGTTTGGTAATTTATTATTTGATTAAATAAGTTAATTGTGTATCTTTTTAGGAAAATATCATTTTTTAAATACATGGAACAAAATTAATTTTAATTTGATATGTTTCTTTACAAAAATGTGATACAAAATGAGAAAGAGGGGTGAAGTTTGCACGCATTACTTACCAGTCAATCGCCTTAATATATTTGCACCGCTTTTTTTTTTTCGGCAGCGATCCCTATCTTGCAGCAAACATTACGAAAAATGAATTTAAAAAAATATTATTTTATTCAGCGAACTTCATTTATTAACGTTTTATTTGATGCAGGAAAACATATTCACGTTTTTATTGGGAGTATATTTATTAATATCATAATATGCATGTTTTTGTGTGGGGAGGGAGATCTGAGAAGGGAAAGATGTCTAAGAATGTTGGAAAGAATTGGAAACAATTTTATATCAAGGCTGGTGTTTCAATGCGGTTGATTTATGATTTTGTTCCTTTTGAATGACTTATTCATCTCCGCGGTCTAGCGAAGTCATATAAAGTATTAATATTTAGATAAAGATACTGTATAAATATAAATTATTAGCAATATTTATGAAGGATTTTTTTAGGACAACGAAAACACGTTGTATGAATAACAAACGAATGAGAGAATAAATAATATAAAAGATGTTCAATGAAATGATGAAAACAACAAATGAATGCCACCGAAAATAGCGAACGTGACATCAGATCAATTAATTTTAGATATAAATATTTAATATGAATAGTAAAAACAAGTATTTTATATTAGGTCCTTACATATGAAATTGGCGTTTAGTATGGGAGGAACATAAAGCCGATTTTTTTTTATTATAATATATTTATTTAATCAAAGTATGTACCATTGCTATCTATGCACTTTTGCCATCTCATAGGTAGTTCATCGATCCCTTTACTAAAAAAACCATTCGGACGGGAATCAATAAAATCTTTGAAGGCGGTTTGGACTGCCCCATCGGAGTTGAATTATTTCCTTTGCAAGAAGTTATCCAAATTTCGAAAAAAATGGTAATCTGTTGGGGCAAGGTCCGGAGAGTACGGTGGATGTCTTAGACATTCCAATTGAAGCTCCTCTAATTTGGTAGCCGTCTGTTGTGCAGTGTGTGGTCTAACGTTATCAGAAGCAGCAGTGGCCTAGAGCGATTAACCAGCCTCGGTTGTTTAGCAGCTAGCTTTTCCATCATGGTTTGCAGTTGCTGACAATAGACATCTGCCGTAATCGTCTGGCCAGATTTAAGAAAGCTGTAGTGAACGACACCAGCACTAGTCAACGCATGCAACGCAGCAGTCAACGCGCGTTTGTTGATTTGCTTCACTCAATTCGTGAGGTACCCACCTTTCAAGCTTTTTCACCTTACCAATTTGCTTCAAGTGGATTAAAACAGTTTTATCACTAACACCGCAGCCTGCAGCTAACTCGGATGTGGTTTGCGATGGATCCGCTTCCACAATAGCCTTCAATTCTTCATTATCAACTTTGGTCTCCGGCCGTCCACGGGGCTTGTTCTGCAGGTCGAAATTTCCAGAACGAAAACGATGGAACCAAAAACGCACTGTGTTTTCTTTTGCGGCACCGTCGCCATACACATCATTAATCCTTCGAGCCGTTTCTGCAGCACTGGTGCCACGGTGGAACTCGTACTCGTAAATAACGCGATATTTCAAGTTTTTCATTTTGTAAACTGAGTGACGCAAAGAAAAAAACAATTGAGGAAAAAACAAATGAATTATAATTTTCAAAACACAAATACATGAGTAAATAGCTGTATAAATTTGGATTTGGAATTCCTAACCAAAGAGAAGATATTTGAGATCAAATTTGCCAGTAAGGCAAAACGCAATTTCATATGTAAGGACCTACTAATTCATATCATATATATATATATATCTAATATATATAATATATAATATAGATTTGTATTATAAACAAAAGTAATAGCGAAAGTAAAAAAAAAATATTACGGAAAAAGAATATATTTAATATTAGCATAGGTATATGAAATAATGAAAATTGAATAAAATTAAAATGTATCTTCTACTTTCACTGATTTTTTTTTGATGGCAATACAAGTGTCCTACTATTCAAACATTCTTATCGTCAATGACAAGTGCTTTAAAAATCTGACAATCATTTATTAAGTAACTAAATTACCATCGCGCCGTTTCCCTGAAGGGGTAACCAGAGAGAAAGAAACTCCAAATTTTTCTGTCCTGACACAACTCACACAACTCATCTATATTCGTACATCATTGCATGCAAGTTCGTCGAATGTTGAGGCTCCTAACAGGACGATCTTCCAATACCTGGATAACCTGGTCATGCCAGTCTTGCATGGCCGCCCTCTATTTAGTTTTAATATTAGATCAAAATAACGCCTAATATGTCTTAATAATACTAATTTCTCAAAATTCGCAAACCAACTATTGGAGACAGGCCACAATTTTAAAAAAGAAAACGGCATCAAAATTTTACATACAAATAATCGAGGCCTTAGTTTAGATACTTTAGAAATGTTAGAAATCAAAAAGTCCCTCAATATCAAATCTAATATAATTAACAACTTATTAAGTTTAACAAATAAATCATCCATTATTTAATATATTCCCCATTTCAATGTCTCACTGTAAAACTCCACACCTCTCTCCCACCACAAATTAGGCTACATCCCCGTAACAGTTGACTCTCACAAATTTACTTTATGGAAGTTATTGTGCATCCGTCCTAAAGAAGATATACTACAGTATCGAAACCGGTAGACGTTCAAAACAAACAGTGTGGTTTATATAAACTTTATATAAACCACACTGATGATATAAAAAATATAATGTTTATATAAAACTGATTGTTATATATTTATTTATTTATTTATTTATTTAATGTTTATGGAAGACCAACAGCACAAAAAAAAGCATAGAAAACATTGATACAATATAGATGACCAATTACAGGTCTCCACATTTAGAAATATGTCAGTAATGATAAATATTTATGAATGACTAAGGCATATTAAAAATTATATAGAAAGAAAGAATAAAAAATTTAAACAAAAGACAAAGAAACTTAATTATTACGTGGAAAAAAATTCAGCACTCAAAATTTTTCTTAATCTTGTGTGGCTGCACTCGAACAGATGAATATCCAATAATCTTATCAGTTTATTGAATGCATCGCATACCCTCAAGAAATATGAATTACGACGATAGTTGGATGAGGTAAAATCAATGTGAAAGACTGGGTTGTGTCTACGAGATCTACAGGGAACATGGAATTTTAGTCTATTTAATAGTTCAGGACAGTCGACGTTGCCTGATACAATTTTTAGTAGGTACATCAAATCACCTATTTCCCGACGTCTGTACAAAGGTAGGATGTGATATTTTTTGCATGAACTGTCATAATCGTCAGAAACGTAATTGAATTTAAAGTTGAGAAAGCGAATAAATTTTTTTTAAATTTGTTCCAAGCGATTTACATAGATCATATACTGGGGGTTCCATACTTGCGTTGCATACTCGAGTTTGCTTCTGACAAAAGTGCAGTAAAGTACTTTCAATGTCTTTACACACTTAAAATCTTTAGACATTCTCATGATGAAACCTAAAGCCCTATAAGCCTTACTTATAATAGAATCGATATGTTCATCGTATAATAATTTTCTATCATTGATCACCCCTAAATCTCTGATTGATGTAGCTGTTTCTAATTGTTCTCCTTTTAGTATATAGTTAAATGGTATTATATTCCTTTTGCGTGTGAAAACTACACAAGAACATTTTGAGGGATTCAGATCAAGTTTATTTAATTTACAATAATTATCTAACCGTAGCAAATCATCTTGTAGATTGAACGAATCGTAAATACTAGAAATTGGTTTAAAAATTTTCATATCATCAGCAAAAATTAGGACATTAGAGTGACGAAAGCAATCGTGAATATCGGAAATAAAGATTATAAACAACAATGGCCCCAGCAGTGATCCCAGCAGTGATATATGTCATACAATTCTCTCCTGATCCATACGCCTAACATGAGCAAACCACCTAAGCGAGTATTTTTAAATTGTACTCAAAATATTATGATCAAAATGACATTCTTGATTTGTTCATCCTTTACTGTCTTATAAATAAATTTGTCATATATGCGCCTAAGTATATTCAATCTACTTTCGTTTAACTACTGAATATTTGCATCTTTGACCAGCACCAGGTTTAACTTCCATACAACAGAGTTGGCACCAGAACTCCATTGTGTATTGCTAGTCTCGCTCACTCGGTTCACAAGCTTGACATTTTGTATCGCAAAAACTACAATAAAACTAAATAAAACCACATTGGACGAGCCGTTGAATTGGTGGTAGGGGTGTGAATGCCGGTGAAGAAATATTACATTGAAAGTCTCGCTACAGCGGTATACCCGCGAAAGAACGTACGAGACGTGTCACTGAAAAAGATAACAAGTTTACTTCTCTGTGTGGACTGACTATGTCATGAGGCACGGTTTTATAAATAGAAAATATTTCTCTAGTTCAATCTCCAAACATGTAATCCCGAATATACAGCGACATCAGCGCGTATTTCAAAAAATATCCTATAATATATACGATTCGACTTCTTGAGTATGAGGTATAATTTTTTGAATATTTTTATAATGACAGTGAAATTTTCTTAGTACGTATGTAAAATTTAGTTTAAATAATCGATGTTTTAATGCTTTTATGGATACTGCAATATAGGAAACAGAACGTTTAATTTTTGTCTTTTTTAAAACGATATATTTAACAGCTTGTCGAAAAATATTAATGTCTGAATAGCACCATTTCGTTTTCGAACTTTATACAATCAATTTGTAAATAAAATATATGGTATATATTCCAGAACAAATTCATATTTGTGAATGTTGTTCTGTGAATTTTTTTTAAATCAAATTAATTGATCAATTAGAAAGATATACAAAAAAATCTAATTCACGAAAAAATATTAGTATAGTATAATATAGTAACCTAATATTTTTTCGTGAATTAGATTTTTCTTTATATCTTTCTAATTGATTAATTAATTTGATTTAAAAAAATATATGTTCTTTATTTGAAAATGTACGAAATTAGTTTACCAAAGACTCTATTGCGTGAAAACTAAAATAGTGTTTCGGGTTTATAATTTTTTTGATATTATAACAATATATTTTTTCATATTTTTTTAAAGAAATGTTTCAAGAGTAAATGGATCTATCATAATTAAATTGAATAAAAGCCTGTTTAGCTATGGGTTTTGCAAAATGATTTAATAAGTTTACGTTAAATTTAGCAAAATCGAGAGCAAATACGAAAATCGTGTACTGGGGCCTCTTAATGTAATTCACACCACACGGCTCTACAAGTTTCTTTTTATTTTCAATTTTCAAAGTACCCTCCAGTGAGCCTTTGTGGTTTATTTTTTTTTTTTACCCCTTTCATCAATTTCATCCTTACCGGGCTATCTATGTTTCTTTCTTCCATATGTGTCGCTTACAATGCATTTTGCATGTTCTCGTCGACTTTTCTTTTTTTTATACTACAGTCAGTGTCTGCATTTTACTGCATGTATGTTATCATCATTATCACTATTTGCATCCCTTAATGGGTCAAGGCTAATTGGTGGCGTTCTTTTTGGGCTCGGCATGTCCTAAATATGGAAAATACCTAACCTTACTCCACTGGCGTGTCATACCTAGGTATATTCTAGGGCTCCATAGTGTGAGTAACAGGGTACGTGTTTATACTTGTGAACAACCCTTTTGCATTTGTCAGGCTGGAGCCGGTTATTAATTAAGAAAGCATTGCTCACAATTTTTGTATGTTTGACATCTCAAGGATTGGTGAAGGCTGGTGGCATGTCGCCTTTAACACATGTATCATAGGTTTGCCATCACTGACCTGACTCCTGTATCCGTTGGTCTGATATTCTGTATTTGCTCTTCACACTCACTTGCTAGTCACGACATCTATATTTTAATAAATTTTGTACCGCTTGGCTCGTTGAATATATTGTATATTTCACTTTTAAGCTTCTGTGCCAAAATCCACTTAGAACAGGCCCAAAAAAATATTTTGAAAATTTTCTTCTAAAAGAGATCAGTTTGACGTTTGAACGTCGATAACTTCGCTGTCTACAGTCAAATTAGGGTAAAATAAATTGTTTATATAAATAAAAAAGCAAAATAATTAAAAAAAACAATCTGACTTAATTCTACGAGAAACGAAAACCTTCAAAAATATATTCTACCTTTAATCATCGTCAAAGATGCTGTCTTAATTTCTACCTGCTTCTCATTTCCTTCTATGGTATTTGTAGACGACATTTTCTTATACGCCGTCTGCGCTGCATATCCAATAACCCGATGTTTCACATTTATCATGAAGTGCGAAATTTCGTTTACTAGTATCATGAAATATTAGGAAGTTGTTTGGAAAGTTGTGAAATATTTCGAAAAGGGATTTTCCCGAGCAACACAAACCGTTTAAAACTCTTTGCATTTTAGAATAGTCAAATTTCCTCCAACCGACGCCAGAGGGATCAAAAATGGCGGCGAGATGAAAAAAAATAAGCCATGTACATAATTCGTGAGGGGTACTTTCCGGGCAAGCAACCCCTTCCGCCCCCTGTTGTCACTAGCTTCCTGTGAAAACTTTGTAAAGCCAGTTTCAGCATGTAAAATATTTATATTTTATTAATGATTTTTTCAATTAGGGATGACTATAATAATAATGCTATTATAAAGAGATATATAGTAATCAGAAAGAATTGTACGTTTTCAACGATTTTACAACACCCTTAATACCAGCACTTTTTACACTAAAATCAGAAGATACTTAAAGATTCTAGAATGAACGTTTCACAAAAAAAAGCGTGAGTGATACCAGCGATAACAAATAAAATAACTACCTGCAATCGGGCGAGAAGTGAGTGACGCGAATATTAAACGCAATTTTCTAGAAAGTGATCGAAGCAATATAATTAAATAGTGTAATAATAAGTTTGTGGAATAATCTAGAAACATAAAGTATAAATATTAGAGCAGTGTTTCGATTTAATTCGTGTCTGGTGACATTTTGCGTAACAAATTAAAAGTTAAAATGTTTCAGTGTTTTTATGTGTCTCCCACAGAGACTTATAACGTAGTTAATAATGTGTTATACAAATATCGGCATATCGGCAAGTATTTATGTACAAAATCATAGCGTTCTTGTCTCAATACAATATTATCTCAATACAATTTTGCCTTCTCCGTAAAGTTAACCTTATTCTTTGTAATTTAATCTTTCTTACCGTAGTGCATAATGTTGTTTTTCCCGGAATGAGTTTTCACTCATTGGAAATAATATATTGTAACAAATATTTGTTAATAATATAATTAATAAAATACAAAAATACACATTTAACGCTGCATACATCAAAAATATGTAAAATCATCAAATTTATGTGGCATATAAAATTAATATTTGTTTTAATGATATACCGCATTAATGTCTTCACATAAAATCCTACTATGTCGCGTTTTATGCCAATGAAATTCAGGATTTGTTTAAAATCCTATTAAAATTATACTCTCGCTTACTGACGGCAATATCAAGATCAAACGTTCATAGTCTGAAATGTAAATAATTTCTCACCTGAAATCTTTTACTGTTTTCAAGCCAAATTAAGCGATACCGAGTCGTGCGGAATAAACCTCCTGCTTGTGGAAACATCACAATGAACGAGAAAGGCTTATGTCCCAAAGTCGAATTAATAGCAAGTTGTTAATGCGGCTTCACTCCTTACTACATACGGGAATTATTTCCTCCCTTGTGAAAGAGTGGCAAAGCCAACCTCTATCGCATTAATGTCTTCACATAAAATCCTACTATGTCGCGTTTTATGCCAATGAAATTCAGGATTTGTTTAAAATCCTATTAAAATTATACTCTCGCTTACTGACGGCAATATCAAGATCAAACGTTCATAGTCTGAAATGTAAATAATTTCTCACCTGAAATCTTTTACTGTTTTCAAGCCAAATTAAGCGATACCGAGTCGTGCGGAATAAACCTCCTGCTTGTGGAAACATCACAATGAACGAGAAAGGCTTATGTCCCAAAGTCGAATTAATAGCAAGTTGTTAATGCGGCTTCACTCCTTACTACATACGGGAATTATTTCCTCCCTTGTGAAAGAGTGGCAAAGCCAACCTCTATCTTGACTTAGCTGTGTTTAACAAACAATTCGTTCCCTTGAATTGTAAATTATACAAATCTTAAGGTAGTTATAATCATTACATTTTTAGCTATTAATGTATCAAGGAATATGCAGGGTGTGCTAAAAAATGTTTAAATACTTTGTACGGATATAATTTTTAATTTGTTATTTATTTAGTAAAATATAATTTTTGTCATTCAATTTAAAGATGATAACGGTAAATTTTATGAGTTTACATTGACGATTCTGGTACAGCATCAAAGATTTTACAAAGAAAGATTAGGGCTGAATTGGTTAGTTAGTATGTACCGATACAGCGCAAAACAGAAGAGTATGGAATATTATTCATTAGGCTGCTAAAACTTATGGGACAAGAGTAAGAAAATGATAAAACGTGAGCTCTATACTCTGTTTGAGGAGCTAAGCGTCACAAAATTTATAAAACTGGGAAGATTTCGGTGGCTGGGTCATGTGGAGAGAATGTCCGAGCATCAAGCACCAAGTTCCCTGCTGAACTCAAGGCCAATAGGGCGAAGGAGCTTAGAAAGGCCAAAATTAAGACGGGTGACAATGTCCTCAAAGACATTTCTGCCTTGGAGCTTTGGAACTGGAGAGAGCTGGCAGTAAACCGAAATGTGTGGAGGAAGACTCTTGAGGAGGCCAAAATCCACAAGGGGTTGTAGTGCGAAGAGTGATGATGATGATGATGTAAGAAAATTATAATGATCCACGCTGAACGCAACCAGCGTTTGTCAACGTTTCTGCTTGACACTCGAGGTAATTTTTCCGTCGTCTAATCTCACAGCAGCGTTCGCTTCGAACTCCAGATTGCACCGCGACATTTCAACTAGTAATAACCTTGCTTTAATAAATTCAATTCAATAAGTACAGAAGTACACGTATCTTTTAAATCATAATTTATCATTACCACTTGCTTACCTTCATATATACTGTAAGACTTCGCGATATACACGCGAAGAGCACGAATGTAGAGCTAACTTTGGAGGCAGCCTTATGCTCAAACCGTATAATCCTTCAGGAAAAGTTAAAATTATTTCTCAAAATAAATACATACAATTCAATCCTACATTAGAGCATTACTATTTTAATTTCAAAACAATCAAATTTTATTAAATGTAACGACAAAAATGCAGTCATCAAATCCGGTACAAAACGCTCACCACATGTGTCGATCAACATTTGAATATTTGAACATGATCCCCCAGCATTCCTCCACAGTGAGGACACATTGCTCGTAGACATTACACTGTGCACAAAAATAGAAAATGTTACGGTAAAGGTTTGAAAAATGTATGGAAATTCTAAAAAAAATAAACCAGATTAAATTTTACATCACGCCGTTTCCCTAGGGATTAGCATGAAGGATAAAACGCCACTCATTTTTCCTGGCACACCACTCTTGGTTCGCCAACTCTCAAACATATAATTATTTTAATTTATACTTTATATATAATACACACGCGTAGATTTTAAGTACACTGTTTGGATCGTCATAGAACTTTCGCGAACCTCCTTGAACATTCTCCTTCCAGAACTTTCAAGAAATTTGTCGAATAAACAGGAACCTTCTAGACACACCGACACATTCCGCCATTCAGTTTAGAATCTTATAGAACTTTCGGGAATTTTCTAGAACCTTCTCCTCCCAGAAGCAGGTTTTTCCGGAAACTTCTAGACTCACCGACACAGTCGGCGCGCTATTTTGAAACAATCTAAAGCATTTGCGGCCTTCCCTTAACAAAAGTGCTAGAAAGCACATTTTCGTCACTCATTCCCACCCACGCACAGCCACCCCCACCAAACTCGCATATTTTCGATGTGACACCAAAAGCTATCCACCACCATAGAATTTGATCCTACGATTTTATGTGCTACATTTACTGCAGTAATAAATTTATTTTCATGTGTTACTGGTTTCCACATGCCAGGTATTAAATGTTCTCTTTAAATAAACGATAATCCCAAAACGGCCAACGAATAAATATTGAAATTATACTTTCGGCGATGTTTAAAAAAATAATTTTAGTCCATTTTCTTTGAGTGCGGCAGTATTTCTATGTGATTATTTGATGGAAAAAGGAGAAATTTTCTCTATCAGGTTCATCAGCACAAACCCGCTGAGTAAAGATGTGAACTTCGAAGAATAAATCGGATGAAGTGAAAGATGTAGACTTCGAGGAATAAATCGGATAAAGTAAAAGAAACCGGACTCTCGAACGAATCCAAATGATAAAACCTGATAAACTTCAATTCCAGGAAAGCGCATTTTATTCAATTGCATTTGCAAGAGATTTTATCCGTGGCAATCTCTGTCAGCGTGAAAAGGATGCTCTCGTGAAAGAGTCATGGATTCAATCTTATAGCACGGATGCGAATGGTCAGATGTTATGTTCTCGTCATTATTTTACGGAATAGAAGCATCGACACTTGCCAAAAGAATGATAAGATAAATTGAAACATTTACAGAAGAATGCTTAAAATAACCTGGATAAAGAAATTACAAGTAATTAATATTTTTAATATTTAAAGCATTAACTTTGTGGTTAGACATTATAACAGAGTGTTAATTAAATTAGTATAAACCACTAATAGATTTTAGGTCTACCTGTTAGATTAACACGCATGTGATAAATATTGGTGAAATTTTAACAATACTAAGGTTGTGGTGTACACAGCGCTATGATAATAGTAGTGTAGTGTTGGTCCTGACGAAGAGACGGGTACGTCTCGAAACCGATAGACCTAAAATCTGGTAGCGGTTTATACCAATTTATTGAAGTCATGTTACAAGACATCCAGATCAGATCTTGCATCTCTTAATGCTGGATGTAAATCGGATGTTTATTCGATAAGTTAACCCTCATTTTATCGGAGCATAACCCTTTCTTCCAAAACATGGATAAATCTATATTTTGGAAAAACGGGTACATCATAGCTGGAGAATCTGAAGCAATCTAAAATCAAATATTTTGGACAATAGACTGGCCAATATAACTTTTTCGGACCACAGTAAATAAATTGATAATAGCCGTCATCTGTTTAACGTATAAGGCACAAAAAAGAAGAAAGACTCGATATCAAACATTTACTCTATTTGTAATCGTTGGTCTCTAAGACACTAAACGCATTCAACGCATGAGTCTGTAATTCTGCTGTACTGAAAGTTATTTAAATGAACATAATTAACAAGCATATACTTAGCATGAACCACTAACTTGTAGAAACATGTTGAAATTTCAATAAATTGACAGTAAATACAAACAGAGTGTTAGTTAAATTTGTAAAAACCACTACCAGATTTTAGGTTTTCTTCGTCAGGACCAACACTACACTACTATGTTCACAACACTATACACCACAACCATAGTATTGTTAACTTTTCACCAATATTGATCGTATGCGTGTTAATCTTGTCAAGGACAAGCGTGCACTAACTAGCCTACAGAACTATCTAATCTATAGAAAGAGGGAAAGAGGCTGTATGGAAAGATGATTTGATCATTTATTAGAGATGCTTTGTTATTCACCGCTTCCCTAATGTAAAAAAATTCTAAATTATTTCATTTTAAACCTTTATTATTGGTATTTAATATTTTCACCCCTCTTTTTGAGTCAAATTTATGATTATTTTCTATGAGGTGGTTTGCGAATTCGGAAAAATTGTTGTTATCAAGACACTTCATATGTTCTTTGATTCTAGTATTGAAATTGCAAGATGTCCTTCCAATGTAACGTGATGGACATGAGCTACATGTTAATTGGTAGATTCCTGAGTTGTCCAATATATTATTTTTATCTTTATTGTTTATAAGTATTTTTCAAATGTTATTGTTAGTATAAAAATCTGGTTTAATACTTACAGGTTAAGCCTTATATACGCCAGTAATAAATTTATCTATAAATAAAATTCTTCTCCATTTATTATTGTTATCATTTATAAATGGATACAAACATTGTTTAAATTAAATTAAATTTGGTTCACCGTATCAAAAAATTGGCTTAAAAGTCTATTCAAACAATTTTAAAAAAAGTTACATTTTATTAATATTTATTTGTCTTAGAGAAAAAAGTACCTGCACATGTAACACACTTTCACACACAAACGAAATCTATGAAATTCTTGTAGCCAGTGCCAAATATTATAAGAGGTGAGAGGTCGAAACGCGTACTAGAAGAGTAGAAATTTAGTTCTTTATTTTGTTGTTTTGAATAGCTTGTAACATTCGATACTCAATAAAATTGAAAAAAGTAATTAGTTAAAAATTCAGATATCACAAATATATCTATAGGTATATGTATATAGACATATTTGTGATATTTTTCAAGGCCACCATATTTTATAAGGCTTAATTAATCCGGTAATTAAATGATTTCGTGTGCCAACAGAAATGGAAAGTTAGTCAGAAATCATAACTTTGTAAGAGGTCATTTTCAGTCGCAAAACTGATTCATCTCTTCTTTTCTATCTTAAATTTTATTTTTCTATATCGACTCACTTCTTTCTTCCTTAACAGATAATTAAGACATAACAATAATTAATAATATACTCGACTGATTCTTTTGACTCATCTCCCTTCTCCTTATCAACTAAAAACTTTCCGGTCGTTTTCAGTAAAACTTTATGAAACAGTTCCATACTTAAATTGTAACTTTTAATGAAATTTAGATGATGAATACCATGGTTTCGAAAATTAATTAATGATCGATCGGAATATTCGACTCTGCAATATTTTCGTGGTAAAATGAAATTACAGTTACAAATTGGTGAGGGTGCCTAAGTATTGGTGATAGGATGTTCAGAAAAGTTTTAACTTAACAGGTTGACGTCTCTCCTGACAAGATCTTTATCTTTATGAGCTCCAGCCCTCCTGACTATACTCCTCTAACTTTCTCTCACAACTGTCACGAAAGAAGTGCTTGTTACTTTTTCTACTTGGTTAGTTCAACGGACTTCTGTTAACGTTACTTATCCTAAAATATTACATATTAGGATTTTTCGTTTGTAAATGATTGAGAATATCCTCGATGTATGTAGTTCCTAAAGGATGATTAGTTGCGAACATAATAAATTTAAATGTTTAAATTATCTAACGTTGCACGTTACATGGATGTTACTTTGATTTCTCTTCTCAAAGATTTGAAGTTGATATGTATCGATTGCATCATTCTATTATCTTACTCTTACGCTGTTTCCAAGGGGTAGGCAGTGAATGTTGGACGTTGCGCTATTATGTCCTGATACATCACATTGACCTCCTTCGAAGAAGCGCCAATTGCTTTTCCGCTTGATCTGTTTTACAAGTTATATTCAACAAGGGGGGTCATCCATTTACTCCCCACTCACCAAAAAATTTAAGGATTCACTTTACACAAATGATTGAGAGTCTATGCTTGATGGTTATGGAGTCATTCGTGCGTCTTGCTGTCCATTCTGCGATGCACTTTGGAATACTTTGGAATCGTTTTAAATGCTCCAGAAGTTTTACGAACGTTCCACAAATCTTTCGAACGCTCAACAAGTCTCTTGAAAATTTTCAAAGGAACTTACCTATAAACACAAGGACGTCACGCAACGGGCGTCAGTTTTCGTGACCGTTTAGCCACGCTATATTAGCAACAGAACGAGCCCAGTGTGACCAGCGTTATTCATACCAGCGGTAATAAGTAAAGGAATTACCTACTGGTGCAAAAAGTTTTTCAACGTGCGAATATTGAACGGAATTTGCCAGAAAGTAATCTAAGCGAGATAGAAACAGCATTAATTAGTGCAAATTACGAATCAGTGTAATAAATATTTTGGAAATATTTAGTTACTTTAAAATTAACTCCAATATTTTAATTTTACTCGTGTCCAGTTATTTTTGTTTGTAATGAGTTAAACTTTAAATTTGTTTTAAAGTTTTCATTTTCTTTCTCAAATCCGCCTTCAGAGTCAACAAGATACAGAAATATTTGATCCGTCAAAGTTTACACAAGCCTGATCTTGGTTTTTGGAGGTTTTCCAAATCCTGTTATTTTGTAATCTAACTTTTCCGCATACCCGCAGGTTGTTTGGTTTCAGTTTCGCATCTACCATCACCATTAGGAACGTAATTAAAGTCCTCGATAATTTCAAAGGATATTCAGCCACTAACGCTGGTTATATCGATCGAATCTCATTAGTTTTTTCTTTCTAAATCTCAAGATTCAATTTTCAGCCGCCGTCTTCACCGCGAACGAGTAGTCAACCTGGTGCAGTGATTACAGTTGTATCGTACCTGAGATTGGAATTTTTTTCACCTCTGCTTATTTATCTTCCCAATGCAATGAAATTGATTTACGCGATACAGTTATCACAAAATTCATTATCTTCTTTAATAAAAAAATGAAAGAAATATCTTTCTTAACGAAAAACTAGAATAAAGTTGCATTATAGATATGTATATAAATTTATACGAAAAATAATATAAATTAATATTGATCTCTATACGATATCAATCAATGATCTCAACACTAAGGTTTCTAATATATTTTAATCTTTCTAGAATACTGGATATTTACTTTCCAAAAATTTAACAATGTGGCAATACTTGTATGTTGTACGTACATATACGACAATTTAAAATAATAATGTTACTTTATAACATAGTTTATTCTTATTTCCATTCTTATTTTCAAGTATAGCGACATAGATTACATTTAAAATATTCTAACAAGATGGTGGACCAAAATAAGTCGCGCGCTTCAAAACCTTTCCAAGTTTATCACATGCTTATACTTATAACACTATGGATCGCTCTGGAATCGTCTAGAGTCTCTCGTAATTTCTGGAACGCTCCACAAGTTTTTCGAGACGACTAGGCATTTATCGTTGAATCTCGAAATATCGAGAAAGACATTTATTTACCTGTAAATACAAGGGCGTCACGCGACGCGGAGTCATTCGTGACTTTTAACCGTAGCATTAGCAACGGAGCAAGAATGCAGTGTGAACAACGCGTATATTACAACAATAGTAAATAAAGTAAGTATCTACCAAGGGCGAGAAGTTTTTCTACGTGCGAAAATTGAACAGAATAATCAGGAAAGTGATGGATGCAATAAAATCAGTTGTGACAACAGTAAATTAGTGCGAATTAATAAATTGGGTAATACCTGTGTGAATTATTTCAGAAATATTTGAAGACTTTTTCAATTTTAGAACAGTGCTCCAATTTAATTTGTGTCCAGTGATTTTACGTTATAAATGAAAGATCGTTTGTCTCGTAATCAGTAATTTGCATTGACGATGTGGGTCTACGTCTCGAGTACGCAAGTACTGGGAGCACTGCCTGATTGTAGGTCTTCTTACTTTAATGGTGCCGAATAAGAAGAAAGCCTACAATTTTATTTACTGCGGCCCGGAAAAGCTCTACAGTAGACTGACCAAACCATTGCCTCATGTTCTTCAGTCATGAATCATGACCCTTCAATCCGAATATTCGAATATTCGAAACTCGAATATATTCGCCTGTTTTTAAGTATTCGTTATTGGAATACCTACTTTAAAAAGTATTCGTAAAATATTCGCTCTTATTTATATTATAAGATTTTTAATATTTTTCTAAACGAAGCAAAGGTTTACAGACCCTGGAAGTCAGTATGCAAGCATACATTCATTCACTCAGGTATACGAATTCGGACATCAAAGATGTAAACGCCTTTGTCGGACATCTTCTGCTTATCTTTATGGCTTTATAACAACAAGTTTTATTACATTGTTTTGTCAACTTGTATTTAGTTTTCACAACTACTTAAGCCAACAAACAAGAAGTTATATACAAAATAATGAAGAAAAAATATTTGCATCTGCGGTATGAGTCAAACGTATCAAGTCAACAATATTTTTAATATATTTTTTGTTGTTTTTTTATAAGATATATTTTTAAAAATTACAATAACTAAATTCTCTACAATTATTGTGTTTTTATTTTACATATATAGAATGTATTTCTTTATCTGTATTTATCATCCAAAGTAAATTACTCCTTTCTTAAAAATATTACAAATATATTCGAATATTCGAATATATTATCATTAATTATTCGATATTCAAATAGTTGGAATCACGAATATTTATAGGCTCTAGTCATGATGTTCTCAATCTTCTAAGGCCCCAGCAATCTATTCTGTTCCAATCGAATATTTTTTATACTTATTTTCTATTATTCTTCCTTCGTGTTCCTGTTCCTTCTTGTATCACATTAAATTATTATTCGATGCATAAAATAAGATCTTGACCAAAACAACCCGCTCAGGGCTACAGCCGCCGCTAAGCCAGGCTAAGGCCGCCGAAATGGGATTTCTACGAGGAATAGTAGGAGTTACCAGAAGGGATAGAATTAGAGAAAGTCTCGAAATTGAACCCTTACGGACATTTATCGAGAAATCACATATAGAATGGCTGGGTCATATGTCGCGGATGCCGGCAGATAGACTACCAAAGCGGGTGTATCAGGTAAGACTAGAAGGCAGAAGACCAAGCGGTCGTCCTAGGAGGAGCTGGCGGAAACAGTTGGAGGACTGCTGCGAAGCGAGGTTGCAGTTAAATTGGGCTGACGTGGTGAGCGCAGCCCAAGATAGGAAGAGTTGGAACCTCCTATGCGGTGCAGGAACCCCGACCCAATAGGATAAGGGGTAGAAGAAGAAGAAGAGTGAGCATAAAATAATTTAAACAGCTCTGTTCAAATGGCGCCACACACAACCACCAGCCACCAAAATATATAGGCATGAAAGTATGTAAATTTCTTGGTTCACACACGCTGTGGTTCCACCACTTGTTCTACAACGTTTGACTTATTTTAGAAAATACCATGAGCTTTGAATTTTGAAACAAATATGAAAAATTCAAACTAAATACTGTTAAAAATATTATATCTTAGTAAATATGTCACGTTTTATTACAAAATAACGTTTTTACTTGAAGAGATTTGACTTCGATCAAAATTATTAAAAAAAATAAAGAAAACAATGTTTATTGTTAAAAATATTGTCACGGGACGTAACTTTGGCAAGCAAATGAAAACAGTAAAACAATTTAAATTTTAGTTTATTACCAAAGAAAGTCAATAGACACAAGATAAATTTTCAGTACCGTTTTTAATTTCTCGGTCACTAAATGTCTTCAAAATATTTCACATACATATTTTATTGCACTGTTCCTTAATTCGTATTGATCAACGTTTTTTCTATTGCTTTGGTCACTTTCTAGTAACCTCCGTTCAATGTTCGCAACTAGAAAAAACATCTCCCCTGTAAGAACTTCCATTATTCACTGTCTCTGAAATATACGCACACTAAGCTCGCTTTGTTAGTAGTATCGTATCAGTTAACTGTCAAGAATCACTGATCACACTGGTTCTATCGCTGGGACACATGTAATCGTCACGAATAACTGACCCCACGTTGCACGACGCCTTTCATAGGTAAATTCGTTCAAGAAACTTGTTCTGGAGACTACGAGAGGCTTCTAGAACGTTCTAGACAATTCTGAAGTAATTTTGTAGTGCGTAATGGAATGTTTAATCATATTCGGTCGTATTATTGTCAGTATTCAGTTGGTTCACTATATCGTTACAATAAGTTTTGTTTATTAGGAGTTTGTTTGTTAACATTCTATAAACAAGTCTAAAACAAAACTCAGATTAAAGCCTATACACATATTTGTACAACCCTGTAACAATATTTGTAAGTAAAATGACTACTTTGAAAACAAAGCGATAAAGTTAGTAAAAACTTTTCTATGTCCCGACCAAACTAAAACCTGGAACCTCAAAATCTTACAAAGGAAGTAACTTGCGTTGACAAAACTTGTACGCTTACAGCACATCCAAAAATTCAAGATAGCAAAGTGCTTATATTTCGCTGCGTTACCTTATAAAGTGACTCATTGTCCAAAATCTTCATTTTCTTAGACATCATCCTCAGGATGAATCAACATACTTCAACTTCGTCGTCAACCTCCTATAGAAGACGACACGTGAATAAGAAAAAGGAGAATACGTAGCTTATTGGTCTACTGATGACACTCTCTTAGTGATTTATACATATCGGCGATTTGTGCTATTCCATAAGACTACAAAATTAGTCCAATTTTTATAGCAATAAAGGAAGAAAAATTGATATTTTAGAGAGCTTAGAAATTCAAAATAATAAAGTAAATATTAAAAATATTATTAAAATCCAAATACCACCCATCACTCATATCCATTCTAACTCCGCCCCCTACCTACACAGACATTACATACACCCAATCCTGTCTAAATACTGTCTATAATTGCTTTTAATTCATTTTATTGACAGTGATCTCGAGAACGTTTTTAACAATTAAATTAAATATATAGTGGAAAAAACTTGATTTTCAATTCGATTCATATTTAATAAAATGAATG
Organism: Agrypnia vestita; assembly: GCA_016648135.1. Classification (NCBI taxonomy): domain Eukaryota; kingdom Metazoa; phylum Arthropoda; class Insecta; order Trichoptera; family Phryganeidae; genus Agrypnia; species Agrypnia vestita. The sequence continues at coordinate 114,651 of JADDOH010002147.1, forward strand.
TCTACAATTTTTCACAAAAGAACTTTGAAAATTTAGCGTAAACGTTTCGCTTAGTTTTAAAATCGTAATAATAGGTGTACCCGTAAGTAATCAATTATTTTTGGTGTGGATTGTTTGCTTCAGTCAAGCTCAGTAAAGTGAACGTATAAAGACGTGTTTTCTATGCAATATTATAATCCGTGGTCTTGTGACTTGTGACAATTTAATTTAATTGTTTTTATTACTCTGTTGTAAAATGGCGGACTATCAACTATCTGAAGAACATTTACGTCATTGCATGCTTTTTCATTTTCGATCGGGTGTTAATGCAACGGTTGCAACAAAGAAAATTTGTGTTGTGTATGGAGACGTATTGAAAGTAAATAAGTGCCAACGTTGGTTTAGAAAATTTTCCGATGGTGATTTTGACTTGTCTGATAGCGATCGAAATGGGCGCCCGGTAGGGTTTAATAATGACGCTTTAAGGTACTTTCTAGGTGTTTACCTAGAAGCATATTTTTCTTAAAAGTCTACCAACAAGATGGCAAAAGGTCCTAGATAACGATGGATATTAAATCACTAGTGTAATGATAGAAATTCGGATGAATTCCATAAGACAAGATAAAGTATATAGCTAAAAAAACTCCAAAATCAAATATAGATGTCTCATTTAGCGACATCTATGGTCATTCAAGGGGAAGGAAAAAGCTTTGTGGCCGGCCGCGGTGAGGATCCTTGCAACTCACATGTGAAACGTGGCGTATAATTGAAAAATATATACAACTTCCAAAAATTAATAGACATGGTATTGTATCAAGGGTGGAAATAGCGAACGTTACATATGTGTATTATCACTTAAGCCAACCGTACTATAGGTCGTAAGTCCTATGTACACCCATAAAGACTTACTTACCCATACCTACTCTCCCTTAATAAAAAAAAAATAAAAAAATAAAATATATATATATACAGTTTCGTCTCTGTGAGACATCTATAATATACATTAATTGATTAAATATATAATTAAATGTAGTTAAATTCTTTTTTTGTGCCACTTAAATAATTGTTTACTTATGGGTACACCTAATATTATGGACGTAATAAGTACGCCGTGTACGCATCTATATATTTTTTTAATAAAATTATAAATAGTTATATCGATACCTAGAAATTAATACTACTTCGTAACTGACGTACACCCAACCACCTACTGTAAGTTAAGTAAGTAGATAAAGAAAACCACTTCGATATATTGTGTATGACACTGCTCGAAGGTATAGCGCACTAATCAATACGAACGATCGACGAGATAAACGGCTGGATACGTTGTATAAAAGATAAACAAATTTATTTACTAACTGTTATTTGTTATAAAGCGATGTCAATTTTAAAACATTTCTCAATTCTTCCCAGAATCATATGGAAATAATCGGTAAAGATAACGCGATGCGTAATCGTGATCAAATCGAGCAGTGAAATCACATACGTGTGCTATTGGAATATGACAAATGTGTACCTGTAACAAATATTTTTAAAAGCATTATTTACGATGTTTGTGGAGCGTTCTAAAATCCAATACATGTAAATTCACCTTTATTGATTACTGTTTACCTTTCAAAATTTGGTTGCCTCAATTAGTATTTTTATCGCACAAAACCAACTGCTTCATAAAAATCAAGGGATTATTCGAATTGATTTCTAACACTTTCACACACACGATTTTTTCACCAAGAATACAGACAGCCATCAAATTTTATGTGGGCATCCGAAAGCATCTGAAGATCCGGCTGTGGATCTGAAAAATTAAAAGATTTCTTCTTCTTTAGATAGTTCATGATCTGTGATTCTAGAGTTCTATCCATCTCTTAACAAGTCTTCGACAGACATATATTAACTTTTTTTTTTAAATTTAAGACTTTATATTTTAACCATAAAAAATTTTGGTCTGAAATTGAATAATTTAGAATCATTATAAATTACTAAAGCATGTAATAGTAAACAAAATATTATTAATAATCAATTAAATTTAACTACTAGCCCAATTCTAAAAAATTTTCCAATAATTGCGAGTAATCAAGGACTTCGGCAATAATATTTAAAAATAAATTTTCAAAAAATTTAGAAAAACAAAAGACATTTTTTATTTTGATATTTTGACATATATATAACACTCTGACGATGGAAAGGTATTTCCGAAACATGTAGGTGTAATTAATCAAATAATGTAAGTAGATTTATATAAATAATACATTCAATATTTTTTAAATTAACATTGTTACTGATTCATTATAACGTTTACTCATTATAACGAATAAATTTCTTGGTCCCTTGAATTTCGTTAAGTGTACCTACCTTAAAAGTGATGATCACAATAAGGTTAATATTTTTATTTCAATAATGACGCTGATAAGGACTTGCGTTCTTATCATAGTCACGTGTTGGGTCATCGTCGTAATAAGATAACGCCGATAACGTTTGTAATAAGTACATTTAAAAATATGATTGTAAATTGATTTTAATCAAGCATCAATGGAGACGCCGATAAAGCAAACAGCATTTACGTCATTTTATCGATTTGGCATTAACTTTGTAAAATGATAATATGATAATTTATATATAAATAAAAAAGCCCACTTTTGGTTGAAGTTATACACGACTTGTTTCGAGAACTACAGATAATATTCTCACCTGTAGATGAGAATACTTATGACTTAAAATGGCTTGTGAGGTAACATAAAGGACCTACATATATCGAACATAACTCAAAGATGACGCCGGTATGGTAAAGGACTTGAGTTAAGTAGATCTCTTATATATAGAAATACTGCTAATTGCAGTTTTATCTATATATATATATATATATATATATAATATATATATATATGGTGGTTTTTTTATTTAGAAATTTTAAATTAAATAAAATATAAAATTGAGCTAATGGCCATGGTATTGGCTTTATTGAAAAGATATTTTTATGTCATTAGTGTTTAAATATAAGGTGTTTTCTTTAGAGGTTTGTTTTATGAATTGATAACACTTTTTGCAGTTAACAGCAAGTTGTGCTCAGTTTGTTTTGCCATTTCACCGTGAATAGACTCATGCCAGAATAACGGTTGCGAGCTGTGCAAATTTATTACAAAAATCATCGTATTCTAATCATATTTAAACACTAATAGCACGATTTCATCTTTCCAATAAAGCCAATATTTTATTTTAAATTAAGTAATACCCCTAAAAAAATCCTCATCTGCGAATATATGAGATATTACAGATTTTGTCGACAATATAAGTCTTGTAGGTCTTATAAGATTTCAATCAATCAATTGATATAGATGATATCTCAATTAACTTTGTCGAGCGCCTTGATACGCCATATCGCTTCAAAATGGTGGATGTTTAAAAAAAGATTAAAAATTTACATGTTAATTTTGGAACTAGAAAATAGTGAAGGGATTCATATATTAATATTGGAATTTATTCACCATCGTAATAAGACCGCAACGATAAGTGTTTTAATTTCATCATGAATTAAGACACGGTGGCGCCGATAAGGAAATTTATTTAACGAACTCGACAAATGATGGAGATAATTTCCGTGAATTTGTGAGTTCTGATTTATTTATTTTTGAAATGTTTTTGTAATTATTTGAATTTTGAAACAGAAATCGACGCCTTTCACGACACACTTTGGTCACAAACAGCACGTATTGAATGATGGCCTTGTTATAATCCTGTGCAATGGACGAGCGTGCATGTGTAAGCGCATGAAATTTGATGTTATACAGAGTAGTTATTGAAAGAACGCCACATAATCATGTTATCCTACGAGTATATTCAAAAAAAGTTACTCATATTTGAAATTTATATTATTTAAATAAAAAATATCAAACAAATAAATAATGGATTAGCTGTAAAAAAAAGAATACCACTACATACATGTCGCAAATACAAGTGGCTTTCAAAAAGTGAACGGACCCTACCTCGCATTAAAGTGACTTGAATTTTAAATAATGCATGCGTAGTATTTCTACACATTAAATATTATTTAAAAAGAAAAATTAAAAACTGTCTTCCTGGTTTCATCTGAATTTTTTTCCACATTCCGTCATCGGTCTAATTGTCCCTACTAATACCCTAGCCGAGTGCACGTCGAAACAACGTAAGTTTCACTACGCTGTTTATGTGTGCCTTATTATGCTATTTTTTCATAAATAATTGAATTTATGAAAAATTTAACAAAAATTTTAAACATTTCCAGTCCATATAATTTTAAATGTCGAATGCCATTCGTCGACATAATAAATTAATAGACAAGTATAATACTTACTTTATACTCTTCTTCTAGAATATTCGTACGTCTGTGAACACTTTATTATTACGCTGTCTCTTATCATACTGACCGCTGTCGAAACTATCAAACACCTGGCATATAGGCACTCTCGTAATTTATTCCGCTGGTTGATATAATGCCAACCGGATTGCCGCTTTCTATTGTATTCGTTTCAGTGTAATTGCAGAACTGTCACAATTAACTGTAAATGTGCGTTTCCACGTTATTTATAACCGCTCGAGTCCTAGAAACTTCTGGTGTATTTTTGTGCATATTAGTTTTTTCCAGACTATTCCAGACCGTTCGAGAACCTTCGATTATATGCTATTGTCCCAATTTTATATTGAAATTCAGTCTGCCGCATAAAAATAATTTTAGTGCTGGTTTTATAATTAACAAGATCCCCCAAAAGAGATCAAAGTAAAAATGAAGATGACTCCCAAACTATTTCCTCAAAATCCTAAAACTATTCTGCAATGGTGACTTTTATTTTGATCAACAAATGCATGTTTTTAAAGAAATAGGTGTTTGTACACAGAATACATTCATATTTTAACTTTTTTTTTCAAACCTAGGTAATCCTCATAATTATACAACGACTACCATGTTATCCAGTGCTTTTTTCAGAATAGTTGTCTGTATTCAAAATGAATTAAATACAATTTTGAAAATGAAGAAGGGAATATGTGACAAAAGTTGAACACAAATTGCGCAAAATGCTTAACATAAAATGGTGGATACCAGAAAATTATTTCAAAGAAAAAACTTAAACCGTTAGTCATTTTCTGCAGGTTTTCTCGTCAACATTGTGGATTTACTATTCTCAGGAGAGTTGCGAGCCAGCAGTTGGAAGCTGTGATTGAATTAATGATGCAAATAGTTTGGTCCCGCTTACTACAATCCTGTAAAACGTTGTGAAAATCCAATTATGTAAGCTTAAGCTTTGACAAATATAAGTGTGTAGTATCCCCGTCACTCTTAATCATCGCAATATTAATAATAAAACGACTTCATCTGCTGTATATGATTTTCTTCGCCTGAACCGTAGGAACGTTGAGAAAATTCATGCAAATACAAATAACAACACTGGATATTAATAACAAATACAAAAATTTGAAATATATTTATGTCTTGTCTTATATTCAAATACAAAAATTTGAAATATATTTATGTCTTGTCTTATATTCTTCTCTTGAGCTCGGTAGTTCACATAGCCTGGTTTACAAATAAAATGAAAATTCATTTAATTAATACACTGACATAAAGCCTTTAAAATAACACAAGTGATTCACAGAAAATGAATGAAAACGTTGGTTAAAAGAATATATGGTGACATAGTATACAATATAACAGAATAAAACAGTTAACAGTCTATTGTTTATATTATAGTTTGATAGACTCAATTATAAACTACGGCTTAAACAGCTACGGATTGACATTCCAATCATATTTAGGCAAAGTAAAACTACAAATAAGAATAATTAAGACTATAGCAAATAAAAAACAAAATGAAGCATGTAAGGACCAACAGGAAAACCTATTCAAAATGTGTAAAATCTTACCGATTCAAAAACAACTTTATTATAAACTGACCTTGGAAGAATACAAGAATGAGAGATTAAAAAACACTAGTAAAACATGAATATACGATAAGACAAATAACGAATAAGAAACTAGAAATAAAAAAATAAAAATTATTACGGAGACGGGACCAAACAGTGCGTAATACCGAAATTACTCAAACTATTGAATAGAATAAACAATAAATGTAACGGGATAAAAAAAATATAGAAAAAACACTAAAGAAATACTACAGTGAATTGTTAAGTCAATACTTAAAAAGCATAAAAGTTTAAATATAGTAATTTTACATTATATTATAAATTAAGGACAATTAATTAAGGAAATGTACATACGCTGTAATGAAATCCTTGCGTTTAAACTGTGCAGATACAGTTTTGCAAGAGGTAAAAAATAAAATGGCAACAATAAAAAAATAAAAGTGGAAAAGTAGAAAAAACATAGAAGAGTACAAAAGTATATAAAAATTTGTAAATGTAGGAAAAAGAACAGCAGGCAAAACGCAAACAGAACACCAGAATAAGAGAGATATTTGAGACTAAAGACATTGTACGATGGAGTGGACAGCGAAGGAGGGACTTAATTAATGATTAGACTTAAAGTAATGATCAGGTCCAGAAAATAGAGAGTACCAGACTCCCTTATATCGCATTAGATAGTCAGCTTCACGGAACCCTCGCAGAAGACCTCCCAAAAGATGGAAGGGTAGCTGGGAGTCCACCTCACAGGAGGCGCTATCCTCTGAAGAACAGACCACATGTGTTTATTAAAATGAAGAAGAAGAAGAAGGAAAAAGAAGAATGTGAGCACGAAAAAATCCTTCCAAACAACTACAAATCAATCAATGTATATTATAGATGCCTCCTAGAGACGAAGCTTATTTTTTTATGAGAAAGTGGATACGAGTCTTTTTGGCTATTTATAGGGTTTACTCTATGGAATGGAAGCATGGACGCATACCGAAGAACTGATAAGGCGACTTGAGGCATTCGAGGTGTAGATCTATAGAAGAATTCTCAAAATAAGCTGGATGGACAGAGTTACGAATGAAGATGTTGTGGCTCGGATGAATAAAGAAAAAGAAGTTATTAAAACAATAAAAATCCGAAAACTTCAAAATCTAGGACACGTGATGAAACATCCAGAGAAATACCAGATCTTGCATCTCATAATGCAGGGAAAGATTGGCGAAAGTCGGGGCCCTGGAAGAAGGAGGACTTCACGGCTGAAAAACTTGAGACAGTGGTTTGGCCAGTCTACTGTGGAGCTGTTTCGGGCCGCAGTAAACAAAGTCCGCATAGCCAACATGATAGCCAACGTCCGACAAACGGACAGGGCACGAGAAGAAGAAGAAGAATAGGGCTTACGACCTTTCGTACGGCTGGTTTAAGTGATCATTTTACACAATTTAATATTTACCAATACCACATACGACACACATCAATTTTTTTGAAGTTGTATATAGATGAAATTTGTACAATTTTTTTCGTGTATTTTTACTACTGCCATTAGTTATACCCATATACCATAATAGATTTCGCCAATGGTAATGAGATATCCATTTTTGGATTAGATTTTTTAAAGTAATATACAAAATATTATTAAATTGGTGAATGTTCATTGTCAAAAGTGATCGATAACGATAAGTCGTTAGCCCTATAAACACACAAAAGAGGCTTTCATACCTAGTCTCTCATATAAATAATAGCTTCGTCTCTATGAGACTTCTATATTATATCTTAATGAATAATGTCCCCCTGGGATATAATCCAGTATTGTGTTCTTAAAAAATTTGAACACTCTCAAAATATTCTGAATTACAAATCAAATTAAAATTTCAATAATAAGTACATAAACACTGTAGAAAATAAAATTAAAAATAATGTTTCAAATTATCAATTTAAACGATTTATAAAATAACCGCACAGGAGCAGAGCGCGTGGTTTCCAAGGTCAACAATCTAATCACATAACAGAGCCTCATGTGCTCGCAGATTAAAATGACGCAACCAGTAGGTAAACAGTCGCAGTGGCGTGCAGTGAGAACATTGAAGTGTGATATTTAGGTAAGCAAATATTTTGAAAAAAAATCCAATTATTCCTATCGCAATTATGTATCATCATATTTTTCAGATTTTAATATTTCATAATATTCTGTCACTGTATTTAATTTCGATTTTTTCCTAAATATATCCCAAAAATAATAATTTCGTTGTCTGTCTGTCTGTATCTTCCTGTAACTTTTATATAAAAACGTTATATAATTATTAAATAACTTTTAAAAAATCTTTGATTTTCTTACTTTATTTTTTTTGTATAAGTAAATAAGTAATAAGTTATTCTTAGGACCCGGCAGGTAACATATACCCTCCACACTCTCTCCCCACGATACAAGTTTGACAGATCTTACCCAAATTTTTCATACTTATTCTTTAGGAACCGACACGTAAAAAAAGTACGTCATTTTTGACGGGTTATAGCTGGTGTCTACATAAAAATCATGCTTCAATGTTCACACTGCACGTGCGTAGTGCAGTGTGAACATCTTTACCGACTCTCAGAAATCATAGTCTTTTTGATAAATCGTAGACACTGGCCATAAACAATATTGCGAATTTGGCTTATAGTTAGCAGGTATCACACGTTCAAACCACACTAAAATATGTAAATAAAAAAATTGTGTAATATTTAGGTTTAACTACATCCTGAGATAATAATGTACTCTTTATATACAATTAAGAAACAGACACATCATTTTATACCATTTGAATTGATGTACTACCTTAAAGCTTGCCTTTACATGCACCTTCGATTTTATCTTTTCTTTTTGTTTTTTTTTTTTAAATAGAGATGCGAACACGGAACACGTGTCACATCAACATTCTTACAATTTTCAAACTAAGCTTAACTAGTCTGGAATGAGGTTCGAACCCGCGACCTTTGGATCACGAGCCGAGTGTCCTAACCACAAGACCAACAAGTTACTCAAAACTTTTGTTAGATAATTTATGATTATAAACACCCGGTGTTTGTGATCATTTTCACGTCATTGAGGTCATACATTTAGGAAGGATATGAGTGCTTTAATATTAGCAATTATAATATTGGTTATAAAATTATCTCGCATAGTATTTTCGTAAAATTTCAATATTGTAAACTAAGCTACATTTTCGTATTCTGTGATTGTAAATCATCTTGACGCCAACTTGCTTTAGCTTTCACAGCCGCATGGCTTAAATTTTGCATTGATTTATGTAGAGTTCTAATACCCTCCGCATTTTAATATAATAAAATCACAAATAATAATACGACAAAGGGGAAAAACATGTTATGGGATATATTTTTTATGACTGCATAATTAGAAAATAAAATTTATGGTTGTGACATTAGAGAGAAATTGTCTAGATTGGTATTGCGAAACTAGGTTTGAAATAAGGTTGGAGATCTCATTGATCGGTTGGGGATATTTAAGTCTATATAAGAAAGTATTGAAGGGGTATCTAGGTGGTTTTTACTCCCTTTACATTAACTCGTGGCGTCTGCTTGCTTGCTTGCCGGCTTGCCCTCAAAAAAAACTTGACCCTTTTCCCGTGATCCAATCGAGCTGAAACCTGGCAAGTAGACTCGTGGCAACGATCAAGAAGATCTGTCAAATTTTCGTTAAAAAAAATTAATAATTATAGTATAATTTCGGATTTTTAGAAATTTTATTGGTTTTTTCAAATTGGAATCATTAGAAAAGTTTGATTAGCAACGGCGGCCCAATAACGTCGCGGAATATTTTATAAATTTGAATTACTCCGTCAGTATACATAATAAGTACTTCACTACGAATGTCAAAAATCTAAATTGACTGACAAATGTTTTTAGAATTTAATCTTCAAAGCATGAAGTGTCTTATCAAAGCTCAAAACATCTGACATTTTAGAAATATATTAAATTACTGTAAGTACATTTAGTGTTATGTTATATGTATTAATTCGTCTTTAATTGTTGTTATATTTTACAAAGAAAGGGAGTACAATAAAAACTTGGTTTTTATGGGTTACTTTTTATTAACTATTTAGAAGTTTCAAAAAATGAGGAATCATTTATCCGAGAATACGTTGAGATAAACGGTAAAAGTTACCGCTTTATTTGAAAATTGAACAAGATGAGAGTTGTAGGTATGTAGTAGTATATTCTGGCAAAAAAGATTATTTCTGTTCTGTTCTCAATGAGTTTTCCCGTGGAGAAACAGCGTGAAGATAAGTAAGTAATTTTAACGATACGAGGTCAGTTATAACACATTTGATTAAAAATGTTCATAAGTTTTCACGCCATTCATAATCTTCTGGTTTGTGTCTTCTGGGTTATTAATTATGCCGTGTTTTTACAACCTTTCTAGCCAACGTTTCGGATCCCATTGCAGGGTCCATCATCAGGGCTGATGTGACATCAGAAGACACAGACCAGAAGATACATTTGATTGTTTCCAACAAAATCACAATATTTTTGATAAATATTTTTGATGTTCATAGCAATAACTTTGTGCTTGGACATAATTATTAATTTTAATTAATTAAAAACGTTGTATTAACCACTTGGAGTAACTTTATATCTACCGGTTTCGATACCACTGTATCTTCCTATCCATTGCTTGTGGGGATTTTGCTGTCTACTTATCAATTACCCCCACCATAACTATAACCACGCCCCCATTCAAATATTAATTTGCTAACTAAATAAGTAATGGATAGTTTGTATGCATCTGTCCTGACGAAGATACAGTGGTATCGAAACCGGTAGACGTAAAGTTACTCCAAGTGGTTAATACAGAGCACTTAATTAATTAAAATTAATAAATATTTTTGAATTTACCTTATTTAGGCGCATTTAGGGTGAATTTTGCATCGTAACGGAAATCATTGCAGCGAAAATACTTTTTTTCATTTTAAAATACGCGCGCATATATTAAACTGTCAAAAATTTATTAACATGGAATAATATGATGATGATAATGAATAATTATTAAATTAAATAAATCCGATAGTAGAACTCTAAATAAATTAAAATTGATCTCCATAAGTAGACAAAATGCAGAAAAGTAACGTGCTTGGAGAAAAAAAAAAACTACATACATTAAAACAAGAGATCCCGACAGACGACGGAAATTTACTAGCGATTGATAATTGCGACGTAATCAATTTATGTTTTATTTTTACTTACAACGTAGCTGATAACATCCCATCGGTAAATTTGTTATTTATAGCGGACCGTAAAACAAATACCAAACATTAAGCCTGCGCTCCTAGGCCCGCGGTATCTTCACGGTATGTTTTGTTTTCCGATTGGAGATTCGCTAAATCAATATCCAATTTTGTTTCATAACATTAAAAGAGTTGAAGATTCCTGGAACTTTGATTTTTATCAATTCAGGATTATATTTCTATAACAAACACATACACACACGCTTATTGATTTTAAATCTAATCGTTATAAAAAGATAAAGGCGTCCAACACAATTATAACTTGAAATTATTCAACTGGGTTGATTCATAAATAAATACTGTTTTACTATTGAAATGAAAAATCATTTTTAAATAATTTAAACCTATATATTCAATAATCTATGTATCATAATTAAATTTTGCTTTTTTTTTAATTTCGACGTCAATTCATTAATTCAATTAGAGTTTTTTTATTTTTGATAGAAAAAAAACTGAAAAGGCAATCTCTGCATGATTGTTCTTTATTTTCGGATGAAAAAAATTAGAAAGGTCATTAGCCTCTACATCATTTTAGAAGACTTTTTTATTCAATCGTAAAATTGTAAAAAATAAAGAGGCTGCGATAAGCGAACTCTTTCGCTAGGAGTCGTGTTTGAATTATCAAAACATTATTGATAAAAATGCAATTTTAAATCGCCTATTTACAATTTAAATTTAAATTTAATAAAATCATATAACGAAACAAAACAAATAGGGCTTCAAATGCAAATATTATTCAAAATAATAGATTGAACATATTTAAAAAAAAAAACGGCATATTTATGAAACAACCACTGCTTTCTACAATATTATATTTAACGATTACCAAGTTGTTTATTATACTTTGTTATTTATAGTTATTCTGAATTTAAATATTCTTTGTTACCGAAGTTTCCAAGAATTATATTAATTTATTTTATCACTAAAACACCGGCAAAACACCAAAAAAATACTTTTTTTTCACACGTGGTGACACCTGTCACTTGAAACTGTTCACGAAATACCAGGAGAGCATACGACGCAAAGATGAACTTGTAAAAAGTAAAACGTTTTCGCGGACCCCGATAAGGGAAAGCGACACTCGCGGAAGACACTACCTCGATACGCGAATTCCCGAACGCTACTGAACTTTTGGCTCGCTCATTTCCACGGATACTCCAGATAACGTACGATCCCTGAAAAGTGCCCGAAAGAAGCATCGAGAGGCACCTGGTAAAAATGTGCAGTTTTCACCGCTCCCCTTACGACGAGGAGAAAAATACTTTACGACACTTTCAATTACGTTCGTAATTTACCGCGAATTTTCGTCATATTTTTTTATCGCGCGCAATTAATCGAGTCACTTTATATCAGAGGCCTAGATAACGCAGCGAGCGCTTTAAATAAAAATTCTATCGATCTATATCGCTCGCAGAGTTGCGCCGCGAAAATTGGTTTTCCTTTTTTATTAAACTCCACAAATTTGCCTGGCTGTTACATTCAAAAATGCTTTGCCTGAAAGCTTCATATACAGGAAGCGTGGCTTTTCGGTAATAAATTTGATAAACTTCGATAGTAGCACCTGTGCAGAAGTTTCAGAGAAATATACACATAACCCGTCAAAAATGACGGACTTTTAATGTTTGAATTTCAGATTTACTTTGATTAATTATTAGTTATACATTCATTAGTCACAACAATTTTTTAGCGAAATCTATCTAATACGTAAACATTTTTTTTTAGATTAACACACAACTTACCATCTTTATTGATCCATATGACCTATAAACTATAATTCCTGAAATTCTATTTAATTTGTTTCAGTTTTTCACAAAATGCCAATTAAAATTTAAATGTCACAACAAATGAAATTATCACGAAATCGTAGTATGTTTTTATTAGCGTGTAAACTGCGCCATTTGGTATCGTTAGTGACGTAAATATTAAATCAAATAGTAAGTCAAATAATAATTAAATAAAAATATTAAGTAATTGAATATAATAAAACAATATTTTTATACATGTATATGTTCTGAGAACACGATTTTTTTTTATCCACCGAGAGATAATCATTAATTAACATAAATCATACATGCTCATACAAATCATAAGCCCTGTGACCGCCTAATAAAGACTTCAATAGAGATACGAACGCGGAATACGTGTCAAATCAATATTCATTCTATTTTCAAACTATGGTAAACGCTTGTGCTATGAACATAGAAATAACTTGCCTGTGTCCTGGAATAGGGCTCGAACCAACGACCACCAGATCACTAGGCGAGCGTCATGACCACTACACCAATAAGCTGCTCTTTCAGATTTACTAGTTATTTTAAACTATTAAGTTTCATTTTTTTAAGGCTTCGTGTTTTAAATATCATGATATCAAATGCACATAATTTTTTTCAGAATATGGGAATTTCATATAAAACATCAGAAAGTATATTTGTTGACATGAACGAGTAAGACCATTTGAACTTAATATAAAATAAAATTATCCATGAATAAGGTAAAACTATTATAAACATAATATATCGTCACGGGACTGTAGAAATGGAAATAATTATACAAGAAAGAATATTCTAGAAAAGGAGTTTGAAGTGTTTCACAGACGAATATTAGTGCGAAATTAGTGTGAATCAAAGAACAATAGGCACCCACCATACACCCAGGACCATTTTATGAGCGAAAACTCCCATATCGGCCCTACTCATTCATCGCCAGGTTAACAGTTTTGCACTCTAAAGACCATATCGTGCTGTGTTGTGTTGTGAATGGCGCGGTCTACGGTATCTATCTTGTTGAAACAATTATAGATTACAATTACTGATTACAATTACAGATTTTATAAAGAGCTAGGAAAAATGAACAAAGCCAGTATTAGAGTTATCACTGCAAATGAGAGTGAAGTTTAAAACGTGGTAGGGAAAGGGAGACTGTGAGGGGAAGAGAGAAAGATACCCCACATTAAAGAAAAAAGGAAAGGAATAAAGGAAGAAAGAAAAGGACAGTACAATGAGAAAAAAAATTGTGCCCCAGTTAAATTTTTGTCCAGTGCATAAAACAAAACTACAATTCACATCAAGTGTTTCATTTATCTCCCATTGCCGCGATCCCGAGACGACAGGGGTGGTTTGTTGCACGTGACATGGAATGCATTTGTTTTTACTCCCTTTCTTTTACCTCGTGGCGTCTGATTGCTTGCTTGTTTGTCGAAAAAACTTTGGATCGATTTTTAACCCTTTTCCAGTGATCCAATCGAGATGAAACTTTGCAAGCAGACTCGTGGCGATGATCAAGAAGATCTATCAAATTTTCGTTAAAAAAAAAAAAAAATGATTTTTCAAATTTTGAATGGTTTTTTCATACAATTCAGTAAGTTGTATGGAGATTCCGACGCATGTGGTAGACACGAAACCCGAAAATGAAAAAGGGAGTATTGTAAAAACTTGGTTTTTATGTGTTATTTATTCGTGAAGCCAGCAGAGTCTGGGTTTCTTGCGCAGACATGAACATTGTCATTGCATTGGATCCTCAAAGTTCCCCCCTCACCCACGAGTGCACTGAGTGCTGCAAGATTTTCCTCTCAAACTTTCCCAACATCTCGACATTCTTCGTTGATGTTTTTTCAAGTTTCCTTAACACAAGACACCACAATTGCTTTGAACTGTTTGTCTGTTATATTTTACTGCGTGTATTTTTGAACCTTAAAAATCGGTAGAAGAAAAAAAAATTATTTTCGCTATTCGCTCGCCGACTTTGATGGACAATTTATTTCTGAGGGTGACATTTGATAATCTCCGGTGAAGTCTTCGACCATTAAAATTATAGATATCTTTAAAAGTGATATATAATACAGTCACGTGTCGTGGCTAGGGAGGTATGAATGAAAGTACTGAAAAATAATTAGCGATTTA
Source organism: Agrypnia vestita (assembly GCA_016648135.1). Lineage (NCBI taxonomy): Eukaryota > Metazoa > Arthropoda > Insecta > Trichoptera > Phryganeidae > Agrypnia > Agrypnia vestita. The sequence continues at coordinate 129,688 of JADDOH010002147.1, forward strand.
TATATTAATGATCAATTTACAAAGTCACTAAACACTAATAAACTTAAGGCTATTCTTTAAATTACACTTTTTCGCTCTCATATAAACATTTTATTATCGCTGGATAACACGTTTTTAACATTCACTCACAATATATTCACTAGAACATTCCAACCAATTCTCACTTGCCTTATTTCTATCGCCAATTAGGTACCTCGCTCGATTATTCGCTTTGATTTATCGCTTTAATTATCGCACCTGGCACATAGAACATCTGTCAAATGCGATACCTCTCGTCCGTCGCGGTGCGCCCGTATTTATATCCAAATACTGATACTTTCTGGATTATTATAGTGTTTAGAAGAAAGTCCTCGTCGATTCGAAAAGCCTCGGCTATTCTAGGTGTTTATCAAATTTTTTTGACGTTTCCCGAAGATTGTAGATCACCCTAGATTGTTTATTGTGTTATGACATTTATAAGGGCTTCGGAAAGTGCGTATATTCTTTTAGCATGCCATTCCGTGACCATCCATACAAAAGTGTGTGCTTGGTTCACCTTCGGTATTCTTAAGGGTGTTTTTTTAATATTAGGTCCTTACATATGAAATTGACGTTTAGTATGGGAGGAACATAAAGCCGATTTTTTTTATTATAATATATTTATTTAATCAAAGTATGTACCATTGCTATCTATGCACTTTTGCCATCTCATAGGTAGTTCATCGATCCCTTTACTATAAAAACCATTCGTACGGGAATCAATAAAATCTTTGAAGGCGGTTTTGACTGCCCCATCGGAGTTGAATTTTTTCCTTTGCAAGAAGTTATCCAAATTTCGAAAAAAATGGTAATCTGTTGGGGCAAGGTCCGGAGAGTACGGTGGATGTCTTAGACATTCCAATTGAAGCTCCTCTAATTTGGTAGGCCGTCTGTTGTGCAGTGTGTAGTCTAGCGTTATCATGAAGCAGCAGTGGCCTAGAGCGATTAACCAGCCTCGGTTGTTTAGCAGCTAGCTTTTCCATCATGGTTTACAGTTGCTGACAATAGACATCTGCCGTAATCGTCTGGCCAGATTTAAGAAAGCTGTAGTGAACGACACCAGCACTAGTCCACCAAACGCTCACAAGTAACTTTTTTGGAGTCAATTTTCGCTTGGGGCATGGTTTGGCTGGTTCGGCAGGGTTCAGCCATTGCGATGAGCGCTTCCGATTATCGTACAGGATCCACTTTTCATCACAGGTAATGATTCGATTTAAAATCCCTTCATTATTGTGCCGGTTGAGTAATGCAACGCAGCAGTCAACGCGCGTTTGTTGATTTGCTTCACTCAATTCGTGAGGTACCCACCTTTCAAGCTTTTTCACCTTACCAATTTGCTTCAAGTGGATTAAAACAGTTTTATCACTAACACCGCAGCCTGCAGCTAACTCGGATGTGGTTTGCGATGGATCCGCTTCCACAATAGCCTTCAATTCTTCATTATCAACTTTGGTCTCCGGCCGTCCACGGGGCTTGTTCTGCAGGTCGAAATTTCCAGAACGAAAACGTTGGAACCAAAAACGCACTGTGTTTTCTTTTGCGGCACCGTCGCCATATACATCATTAATCCTTCGAGCCGTTTCTGCAGCACTGTTGCCACGGTGGAACTCGTACTTGTTAATAACGCGATATTTCAAGTTTTTCATTTTATAAACTGAGTGACGCAAAGAAAAAAACAATTGAGGAAAAAACAAATGAATTATAATTTTCAAAACACAAATACATGAGTAAATAGCTGTATAAATTTGGATTTGGAATTCCTAACCAATGAGAAGATATTTGAGATCAAATTTGCCAGTACGGAAAAACGTCAATTTCATAAGTAAGGACCTAATATTATACAACATTAAAATGGAAAAAAAACACATAAAAATTGTGGTAGCGGCCATGGTATTGACTTTATTTATGATTTATTTTTAGGTTTGTTTTTTGAATTGGCAATACTTTTTCCAGTGATTGCCAATTTGATAGCTGACAGCTAATTTTTGCTGAGTTTGATTTGTTATTTCACTACGAATATTGATTTTTGACAACGATGAATTATGACATTGGCCACATGTCTGTTTTATACTTTAATTCTTTAGTTCTACTTTTATACTTTATACTTTAATACTTTAATTCTTTTTATACTTTTATTCTTTAGTTCTTCTTTTATACTTTAATTTAGCTTGTAAATATTCCTCCCATAAGCTCGAGCTTTGGCTCATATTATGGGGAGTATAATTTATGTAAAAATGTTATAATAAAGAATCAATTTATTATAAGAAAAACGTATATCTACTGTATACATAAATAAATAAAATTAATAAATAAATACATTTACGCCAGAACGCCTAAATGCCTTAACCGTTATGTTACTACCCGGAATTTCAGACTAGCTACTATCCAAGGTACCCGGGTACTCAACCTAGATGGACGTTCCTACATACACTTTTTTTTTATCTCACAAATTGATATTTAGACAAAAATCAAATAGCTTCTTAGAAGGTCACTACTTCTCAGCAATGTCCGTCTTCCCTTTATTTCTTTCTTTTTCATATAATTTATATAATGGACATCTAAACGGATGACGGCGTTTAAGAATAAAATTATTAAACTTGAAATCGAAAATGGGTACCCAGGTACCCGGGCAATAAGTAACATAAAGGTTAACGTTTGCAAATTTATTTCGAAAATCTTGGTATCGTAATCATATTTAAACGCTAATGGCATAAAATCATCTTTCCCACTATTTGTGTTTAATTTCATTTTAAGGTTCTATCTCTAAAAATCACCACATGTATCGCCACGGTATACTTAAAAATAATTCACATAAAGGTTAAAAACAAAAAAAAAAAAAAAAAATTAGGTACTTACCTATCCCATCAAATATTTGCAGCGTGGGATTCTAAACGAAGATAAATAATGCGTTGTACATAATTGGCTAAAATTATTCATAATATATTTTTAACGTTTACTGACCTTTTGTACAATGTGTTTCTTTTAAATTATTTTCCAATGTTTCGGAATAATTATTGATGTATATTTTACTGTTGGTGTATTTCCATTACCTGTTTTATTTACAAAGTTGCTGTATTTGTAATAATGCCTTTGTATACTTTTATATTTTTGTATATACAAGTTACTGTTATAAATAAAAAGATACTTCGATCGGGATACAAAAACGGAACTTTTTCCAGTCAGAGATCATCGAAACCAATTTCGATCAATTTTATATTGTTTTTCTGATTAATTCATCTTATTTGTTTTAAATTTCAGAGAACTACTATAAATGTGTTTAAGTCAAATATAACAACGAAAACCGACATGTAAATTTACCGTCAAAAATAACGGTAAATTTAAATGTCAGTTTCTAAGGAATAAATATTTATTTATTTTATTTTAAAAAAATCTAAAAAAAAATCGAAAACAAATTTTAAAAAAGAAAGCGAAAAAAAATTATTTTTTTTTAAATTTCCTATAAAAAAGTTACGGACTTTACAAAAAATTTCGCGGACGGACAGACAGACAACGAAATTATTATGATTGGGATGGGATAGTAATTTCCGTAGTCCCGTCATTCTGCGTCGGATGCCAACGTAAACCGAAAATGTATTGACAGCTTTCCGATGCACATTAATTTTGCTGTGAAAATTTTCAGTCATGGCGTCGATGTTAATTATTTTGCTATTGTATTTGACAAGATTTAATTACGTGAAATAAATATATAAAATTTATAAATTCTTAATAGGTTTCCCGTCAACGTTGATGATTTTATGTAATTTTTTTTACTGGGTGTTGGTTTATT
>JADDOH010002150.1:0-21108 GCA_016648135.1 Agrypnia vestita
GTCTATGATTTTTGGCGCCACCTGCTCGCCCAGCAGTGCACAGTATGTGAGGAACCGGATTGCGCAAGCCAGTGCCACAGAATTTCCGACCGCGGCAAAGGCGGTTGAGACTACATTTTATATGGACGATTACCTCGACGCAGTAGATTCAACTGAAGAGGCCTTAAAAATGTTCACCGAAGTGACTGAAATACTGCGTCGAGGGAAAATGCAGCTCTGTAACTGGGCCTCCAATGATCCTGAAGTATTAGAAAAAATTGAGCCCGCCTTAAGAGCGGTGGAACCGATGAGGATTATCGGGGCGGAGACAACGGCAGAAAAAGTGCTCGGGATTGCATGGGAGCCGGCCTCCGACAAATTTGTTTTTCAATTTGTGAACTTGCCAGAAATAACGGAGGCTGGCCGCCCGACAAAGAGACAAATATTGAGCGCCGTAATGAAAATATTTGACCCCATCGGATTTTTGGCCTGCATACTAATAAGGTCAAAAATCCTATTACAGGATGTATGGCGCTCTAAAATTGGATGGGAAGAGAGGATACAACCCGAGCACGCCGATAAATGGTACGCGTGGTGCGAGCTAATAAGGAACGTGAAATGTGAAATCGCGCGCCCGTGCATATCCCGCCGCGATAGTGAAGTCGCGCTTCATGTGTTTTGCGACGCCTCAGAAAAAGCGAGCTGCGCGGTGGCCTATTTTGTCGAGACAGGAGAGGGTGGCCATTCCGTAGCCTTCATCTCGGCAAAATGTAAGGTTGCACCGCTAAAACCGCTGTCAATACCGAGGCTAGAGCTGCAAGCGGCACTTATCGCCGCGCGACTGGCGGCGGCTGTAAAAAAAGAGTACCGCTGTAAAATAGCCCGTACGGTACTGTGGACCGATTCCACCACGGTGTTATGCTGGTTGCGGACCGACCCCCGGGCGTATTCGACTTTTGTCGCTAACCGGCTGGGAGAGATTGATGAATGACAAAAATCGCCGATTGGAGATGGGTCCCCACTAAACATAATCCCGCTGATATTGGGACACGGGACGGCGAACTCCCAGATTTGGCCGCTGATGGTATGTGGTTCAGCGGCCCTGACTTTCTACACCGGGGAGAGTCGGCGTGGCCGCAAGAGAGCCGCCGGCGGCAACCAGATAACACAGTACTGGAAAAAAGGGCAGATGTTGTTTTGGTAACCAGAAAACGCCCACGGGGGGAGCATTGCCCGATATAAAGCGCTTCTCATCATGGACGAAATTGGTGCGCACCGCGGCATGGATAAGGCGCTTCATTTGGAATTGCCGCCGCCGCGCTGAAGAGCGGCCCGGCCGAGATGTCACCTGCGACGAAAGAATAGCAGCCGAGCGCGCATGGATATTGTATTCTCAGGCGGAGGCGTTCGGCACGGAAATAAAAATTTTACACCGCGGTGGAGCCGTCCCAAGGACCAGCCGGCTGTATCCACTGACGCCGCGCCTGGATGAATATGGAGTTATACGGATGGGCTCGCGGCTCGAGCAAACCGCGGTGCATGAAATACCGGCCGGCTTGAGGGCGCCGGTAGTATTGGACGGCTCTCACCCGTATGCCCGCTTGATGATAAGGCATTATCATGAGAAGGAAAATCACCCGGGCACTGAGAAAACTGTGGCAGATGTGCGGGAGAATTTTTATATTTTAAAATTGAGACCCACAGTGCGCCGGGTGAAATATGAATGCCAAGCGTGCCGAAACAGAAAAAGCCAGCCGCAACCGCCGTTAATGGGTCAAATGCCAGATTGCCGACTGGCTTACAATACTCCCGCTTTTTACCATTGTGGGCTCGATTATTTTGGCCCAATGCAGGTGACTATCGGCCGGCGAAGAGAGAAGCGGTACGGCGCGCTATTTACATGCCTCACAACGCGCGCCGTACATTTGGAAATCGCCGAGTCTTTGTCTGCAGACTCGGCCATACTCGCTATAAGGCGAATGGCAGCGCGGCGCGGGCATCCGCGCCTACTATATTCCGATAATGGAACCAATTTTCGAGGCGCGGAAAAAGAGATGGCAGCCGCGCTGAAAGATTTGAGAAGTGACCCGCGGATGCATGGGCACCTCGCGGAGAGCGGGGTTGAATGGAACTTCAACCCCCCCCTCGCCCCACATATGGGTGGCGCCTGGGAGAGCCTGGTACGCGCCGTGAAGCGGGCGTTGGAGGCTACTTTGAAGGAGCGGGCACCGCGGGAAGAAACCTTGAGGACTCTGCTGGCTGAGGCCGAATATACTGTTAATAGCCGTCCGTTGACGCATGTATCGGTTGATCCGAAAGATGACGCGCCTCTTACGCCGAACCATCTGTTGCTGGGAGCGACCGGCCGCAATTCACATTTGGCGGTATACGGGGCGCTAGATGAAAATATATGCCTGAAAAGACAGTGGAGGATATCGCAACAGATGGCCGATTTATTCTGGCGGCGGTGGATGAAAGAATACTTACCTACATTGGCGCGCCGAAATAAATGGCAGGAGCCCGCGCCCGCAATTAAGGAAGGCGAGATGGCCGTCATCGCAGATCCCGCGCTGCCCCGCAACACATGGCCTAGAGGGCGAATTTTGGAAGCCCGCCCGGCGCCCGATGGCCAAATTCGAGTCGTCCGAGTACGCACAGCTGCGGGCGATTATACTCGAACAGCCACAAGAATAATCATGCTGAAGGGGAATCCAGCATAAGGGCGCTGGCAGCATACCCTGTCCTCCTGATAAGTGCGGGCAGGCCACACGGGGGGAGTATGGAACGGACAGGGTTGAGCCATGTAAAAAATGAGAACATAACATGACCACTATGAGCGGCGCGTGTCCAAAATAAATCAGCCGCTACATACAGAAAATTGCATTGGAGACGAGGCGTGTATGCCGCTACTGAAAATCGCTCGGAGCGCGCGCAAGTCAGTGCCCAGCGGCTGTTGCCGCGACTGGAGGGGGGCCGCGCGCGCATACTGCTTCCAACTAGCTGTAGAACAACATCGTCCGGACACTAGCCCTGAGATTGGCCCTTTGTTAAATGAATATGAAAAATGCGGCCTGTTTGGCCGCCGATGTTATTTCCAGCTACAAGTGTCGATACAAATATGTGTGGAATTTGTATATGTTATGAAAATATTTTAAAAATATGTTGATGCCTTGTAGGAAGCAGCGCTTGGCGCCCTTTTTGTATGCAATATTGTCATGTGCATTATGTTGAATCTCTGATGAGAAAAATGTATTGGAATTTTATGAATTTTTATGAATAAAATGGAAATAAATAATTTTTTATTTGGCACCTATTGGTGCGTGGACAAAGGTTAGAAGTTTGAGCCGAAGGGATTCTTCCGCGATGTAACGCCCCAAAGTAAAGTATGTGTGTGGCACGCGGTACCCGCGATGTTCGCCAACACTAAATGGGCATGAGTGTGGCACGCAATATTCGCCAACACGGGAGACGAGTCTCGCTGCAGAGGGTCTCGTCTCTTTCTTTCCGCCGTTGAATCCGCCGACGGGCAAATAAATGTTTTTTGAATATTCAGAGATTTTACAAACTTACCTGACCGGCTATAACTTCTAACGCCTAGTACTCAAATTCCGAGCCCCCGTCTGAGATGCGTATATGGGATACCCTCCACGGGGGCCCGAAGGCCTGCACCGGGCGCCATCGTGGAGATGGTCATCATGAAATAAATGAGTACTGGAAGACCGTGAGAAAAATTTTGTATTTTTCTCGATTTGGAAACGGTAGACGCCTGTTTTCGGGCCCACGTCGCGGTAAGCTCGCGCACACGGCTCGCCGTGGAGAATATTAAAAAGTTGAATTTTTTATCGACAATCAGAGCGGCTTACCGTGGACGAATTCCTACTTATGTAGTGTCATTGCATTCCTTTACTGAATGCCTGTCTGGAAAATGTATTTTTATACATGTGGAATGATATAGGCGCGCCTGAGAGTGAAATAAAAAATTGGTTTTTGGCGCTTTTTTGAATGCCTATAACTCAGTAAATATTTACCTGAAATATTTGGAATTACTGTTAAAATGAGCGCTTGCATGCGCAAATTACATTTGTCATAGCAAAACTTGTAAAAATGCTGTTTTTGATTTTTTATGAATTTTTGAAAATTTGAGCCGTTTGTGGCGAATTTAATTTTAGTTTTTTGGGCCTTGTATGACCCAGCCCGTCCAAATAACTGTGTTATTATCATCTGCTAGGTCTGTTATTACAAAATAACACAGTATTAGTCTCTTGGGAGCTAAAATGCATTTTTTATGAATTAATTTGTATCTGTCATATGAAATCTGCCGCGCGGTGAAATTGTGCAACCGCGAATGACGTAGTTCACCGCTCGGCCGCTGGGAGCGCTGCGGCGCCTTCCCAGAATTACGCAATCTCATTGGTTTCTGTAACATGCTATGACGCAATCTTGTGAAATTTTGAATTTGGTATAAATAAAATGCATTTTTTGAGCGAGTACCACAGATACGCCACCCGCGTCGGTACGAGAATCGCTATTTGGACAATCTTCTTGCTGCCTTTTCTTTCTGACCCTGCTCACCTACTTTGGACTCTGCTTTCTTGGATTTTTGTGACCACTGCTTTCTGACTTGGACTTCGCTTCGGATTTTTTCTTCGACTTTAATACGATAAAAGCACTACTTCGGCGTTTGACTTCTGGCATATCCACGGACTACGAGCTTCACAGCAAATTCTGGTGGCGATCTCTGCCCCACCAGCGAAGACTACTGAGCCGCATAAAAAAAAAAGTGTTCCCATCCGGAACATATATGACGGAAGTATTGATGGCACCGGAAGGAGAGGGTAGCCGCGGAAAATGTGGTATGACCAGATTGATAAGATACTGTACTGGAAGGATTTTGTTAGGATCCTCAACAATGGTCGAACTTGCATACGAAGAAGTATAAATGCGGATATGGAAGTGTTGTATGTCAGGACAGAAGTGTGTGGCACTCCATCCTCTCTGCCTACTCCCGCAGTGAAATGGCGTGACGTTAAGGAAGTAAATATGAGTAATACTTTGATGTAACTTAAATTAGGGCCGGTTGTTTGATCAGTAGTTTGAGTAATAGTTGAGCAAAAATCATAGATTTTTACGAAAATGGGTGTTTTGATTTTTACGAAAATTGGTGGAAAATGCAAAAATATATGCTTTTTTCTTAACTACTACTTGATATAGTTATCACTACCGTGGAGGATTAATTCCCATAGAATCGACGGCGAACGTGACGCGGATCCACATTCCAATAATAGCTTTTAACAGATGGTCGCTTCACTAGACAGGATTTGCCCGGCCACCGTAATACAAATAAATAAGTCGGGGAACTGACTTTAAAATAAATTAAAATTGGGTTTTCAGAGATAATATTTTGTTGATACGTGCAAGGAATAATAGGATTAACATAGTTTTATGACCAGCAGAGCTTGTCGGCACCGCTTTTAACAATAGGAATGGGCCCGGACTTTGGGACATTTTAGAATTCCCGACGGCCGGGGCAATAAAACGGTTGCCGACACAGAAAAATATTTTAAAATTATCAGTAAATTGGTTTACAAAGGTTTTTTTCTGGAACCAGCGATATAATAATATTTCCGAATAAATCGTCCCAAGGGAATGGGGGAGAAAATCCCATCTGTTAGCAAGCAGCTGGCGGGAACTGAGAAAAGATTATGCCTAGGCGTTTGAAATCTATTGCTAAATTCCCAGATTATTTATCACTAATCGGGAGGAGAGAGTTGCGATCGGGAGTCGGAAGTGAATCAGTTGCGATCGGGAGTCGGAAGTGAATCAGTTGCGATCGGGGTTCGGAGGAAGCAAGTTGCGATCGAGATTCGGAGAATTGCGAGTTGAAGGAAGTGAGTCACGCTTGAGGCTCGGAAGTGAATCAGTTGCGAATCGAGAGGAGATCCGAAGTACGGGTCGTAGTTACGGACGTGAAGCAGGAAAAGTGAGGTCACAGTCGAACCGAGATCGAGAGTCGAGAGGTGAAGCTGAAGTGAAATCGGGAGTGGGGAACGCCCAACGCCTTAAGTACTCTTTTTATGTATACAACAATCGAGATTTTTGCAGAGACATTTATTTTAATAGTGATTGTTTTCGCATAAGTTAGTTAATAAGTAGAATATAAATTTTGTGTTTGCTTTTCCTTTTATCCATAAAGTTAATTAGATAGTTTGAATTTAATTAATGTGATTTTTTCTCAAAAATATCATATGGTGAATAATTGTGGATTGTGTTTAAATTTTAACTTCTCTTCAAAAAAAAAAATTTTTTTTTGGAAATTGTATGTGTTGTTTGTATATTTTCTTTCGCCTATTATAATAATTGAATTTTCTGTAAATACTATAATGCCTTGCCTTTGACTGTGTGTATATTAAACTATGTGGATCTCGAACACCGCGCCTAATTTACACCTCCTGCCATTCCTTCCTCTGTGACTAAATTATGTATGATACCGGTAAGTCGTAGAGCCACAACTGCACCGAAGAATAGACGGTGCCCGTAAGTGGAGGGCACTCGTCTTCATAGCAAATTTGATATCAAAAAGAGTGATATCATACTCTTACTCCTGATCAAACAATTGGCTTTTAGGGGTTTCATTGAAAACAAGTCAGCTCGTACAATACGTGGTTATTGTGATGGCTCCTCTTCTTCGCCTTTCAGCTCGATCCTACTCCTAACTGAGTTTACGCCTTGTTAGAGGCAAACAAGCTATCTATCTACGTCGGGTGAAGGCTCTACGGTTTTTAACGTAGTATTTCCAAACACCCTCGCTTTATTCAAGACCTCCCCAGTTCACGTTGTGTAATTTTTTGTTTCGAACTATAGGGGATGAATTGGTTTTGTGGTAACCCTAACGCAAGCTAAACTTAAATTAAATACTGGGGTATGAAGTTCGTGAATGTTCATGGAAAACGCAAACAAAACTACCTAGCACGTCAATTAAGCCCTACGGTGCAATTGCTAAACATACTATGTTCCGTGGCCCTATATTATTTACCTATCATTCCTACGGACTGAAACCACTGCATCTGGTGTAGCTGCGCTTCCAGAGTGCGCGATCCTCTGCTCCCACGCCCTCTCCGCTCGATCCCCCATTGTCCTACCTGTATGGGATCGACCGCCATCCACTGGAAAGGTTAGTAACGTGCCGTTATCACATGCGCATGCACATATAGAGTACATAGATTCCCTGAAAGCCCTCGAGTCCTTCGTAGCCGCTCCTATGGATGATTCCGTCTTCGACGCCCTCGCTGATTAATAATTTTATCTTCCGCCGTTATCTCGCTGTGCTTATTCCTTACGATCTTTTATATTTACTCTGCATTATCTTTATATCAATTACATTGTTACGTTTATTTACTAGCCGGCCTAAGTTCCGTCACCTGTATCTGGCCCTATGTCTCATTCTAGTGGTACGTTGGGTTCTAATGGATAAGGGGTTTGTAGAAGGTATGTGTAAATGTATGTGTACGCGGAAAATGTGGTTGCTTTAAATTCGGCCCCTCCGTACCCAAAGGCTCATCGGTGACTGATCCCATCTTCCTTCTCCCGACACGAGTTCCGGATACGTTGACCTGAGCCTGGATGCGCCTTTTCATGTTGGGCCTCTTCTGTGCAAAGTACCGCACCATCCCTCGCGTCAGTGTCTGGCGTCCGGGCTCAGAGCCAGTTTGCCCCCCGAATTCCAACTCCTCCAGGTTAAACTAAGTTAAACTACGGTATATATACTGAAGCTACTGTAAAGATGGTCCCGGGCCACCTGTCAAGTCAAAAATATGCGAGTGGGGAGGGGGAGTTTCCTAGGCTCCCCAACCCTCGCCTGTGAGCAACTACAGCCCATTGGCCATTCGCGACACTACAGTGACTGCAATCACCCTCCCAGGTAGTACTTATTATAATCTGGTATGCATCAATACGTTCAATCCATTCCAGACGAGGGAAGACATCCGCACGGGTGTTGTGCCACCCGTGAAGAGCCCCCTCATACACTACGTACGAATAGATACATACTAATAAAATATAATATACATACATATACTTACATATACAATACATAAATAAATACTTGTAATGGTTGGTTGCCATGTGGTTTCACGAGGCCATGACCCCTCGTATTAGTAGATGGAAAGGTGGATCTGGACAGTAGGGATATGCCTAGCCCCTGGCCAGGGATGTCGGTGTATTTTCTCCAAATGGTGTACAGCTAGAATCCTGCCATCGATGATGATGGGATCTGCCTAATTTTCTCCGGCTGATGTGTAACTGGAACCCTGCCTTCACTGATGAAGATGATGTTGTCACTATCGAAACGTCACCTGATGATATTTATCTGAACCACCGCTAGTGATGATGATGATGATGATGATACTATCGTAACGTTTCCTGACGATATATATCTGAGACACCGCTAATGATGATGATGATACTATCGGAACGCCTCCTGACTATATATGACTGGGACACCGCTAATGATGATGATGATGATGATACTAATGAAACGTCTCCTGACGATATATAACTGGGACACTGCTAATGATGATGATGTTGATGATACTATCGAAACGCCTCCTGACGATATATAGCTGAACCACCGCTAGTGATGATGATGATGATGATGATACTATCGTAACGTCTCCTGACTATATATAGCCGAAACACCGCTAATGATGATGATGATACTATCGTAACGACTCCTGACGATATATAGCTGAAACACCGCTAATGATGATGATGATGATGATGATGCTATCGAAACGCCCCCTGACTATATATAACTGGGACACTGCTAATGATGATGATGATGATGATACTATTGAAACACCTCCTGACGATATATAACTGGGACACCGCTAATGATGACGTTGATGATGCTATCGAAACGCCTCCTGACGATATATAGCTGAACCACCGCTAGTGATGATGATGATGATGATGATACTATCGTAACGTCTCCTGACTATATATAGCCGAAACACCGCTAATGATGGTGATGATACTATCGTAACGACTCCTGACGATATATAGCTGAAACACCGCTAATGATGATGATGATGATGATGATGCTATCGAAACGCCCCTGACTATATATAACTGGGACACTGCTAGTGATGATGATGATGATGATGATACTATTGAAACACCTCCTGACTATATGTAACTGGGACACTGCTAACGATGATGTTGATGAAGATACTATCGCAACGCCTCCTGACTATATACAACTGGGACGCTGCTAATGATGGTGATGATGATGATGCTATTGAAACGTCTCCTGACAATATATAACTGGGACACTGCTGATGATGATGATGTTGATGATACTATCGAAACGCCTCCTGACGATATGAAGCTGAACCACCGCTAGTGATGACGATGATGATGATGATACTATCGCAACGCCTCCCGACGATATATATCTGAAACACCGCTAATGATGATGATGATACTATCAGAACGCCTCCTGACTATATGTGACTGGAACACCGCTAATGAAGATGATGATGATGATGATGCTATTGAAACGTCTCCTGACTATATATAACTGGGACACTGCTAATGATGATGATGATGATGATACTATCGAAACGCTTCCGGACTATATAACTGGGACACTGCTAATGATGATGATGACACTATCGGAACGCCTCCTGAATATATATGACTGATAATGAAGATGATGATGATGATGATGATACTATTGAAACGTCTCCTGACTATATACAGCTGAACCTCCGCTAGTAATGACGATGATGATGATGATACTATCGCAACGCCTCCCGACGATATATATCTGAAACACCGCTAATGATGGTGATGATACTATCAGAACGCCTCCTGACTATATGTGACTGGAACACCGCTAATGAAGATGATGATGATGATACTATTGAAACGTCTCCTGACGATATACAACTGGGACACTGCTAATGATGGTGATGATACTATCGGAACGCCTCCTGACTATATATGACTGAAACACCGCTAATGAAGATGATGATGATGATACTATTGAAACGTCTCCTGACAATATATAACTGGGACACTGCTGGTGATGGTGATGATGATGATGCTATCGAAACGCCGCCTGACTATATATAACTGGGACGCGGCATATGAATAGACAAATAAATACCTAATTAATTAATGAATCATCAATTAAATAAATAAATAGAAATGAATAATTAAGTTCGGCGTCGAGCACACGGGCCGCGCGATCCCTGGAAGTTCACACACATGCAGAGAAGGGTTATTTGGCAAATTAATTCGCCCCTATTATGGTCAGTACGGATCCAACATGCAAACAACACCTGTGGAAAAACATATGTAAAGTTTACGGTACAGGGGTTAGCTTTCACTGTCGGCGCTTCTTCCGTCTCTGTCTGGGGTGTCGAACCCGAGACCATTCTTCTTAATCGTGCGCCACCTTTATATATCGTTATAATCTCAAAACGGAAAGAGGATGACATGACTTACCCATCTGCCGCCGATTATATCCATTCCAGTGCATCGTAGTTTCACTTTATGTACCTCACTTTATACCTAAGGATTGCGAACACTTGCCTTGCACGCGCATACGATTCACAGGCCCCTAATTAACTATAGTTCGCGACCTAACCTTTGATCCTGCCATCACGCGTTTTTAAGTTTCCGTAGCTGGGGCTTAGTATCCAGCCTCGGCAACTATACGGTGTATATACTCTAACCAAACCGAAACTAGACATTATTTCCCTTTCTTTGAATTTATATTCCTCGGGATACCGGAATTAGACTCTAGCTCGACAATTGTAAGTATTTATATATCTTAATAATACTGCAACATAGTCCTTACGCATCCGTACTTACCCGGGTCATCGAGACTAGACTCCAATTCTAATGATCATACTCTAATGATTATACGCACCGATATTTTTCATAAAACCCGTTACCCGTTATTTTCCGATGTTACATATTCTTATATTTATCCGAAATACCGGGATTAAGCTTTGAATCTAGGATTCCATCCATTTATAAGTTTTAACAAACCCATGAAGCAACCACTTGTCCACTTGTTGTTGTTAAAGAATTGATTGCTTCTATAATAAAACCCCACTAGTCTACATCTTTATAAGGTCAATACATATTACTTTTAGGGTCCGCCGGTTTAGTTTTATTCTTAATATTATTCTTAATTTTTATTATCATCTCGAATATTTGATATCTACTCTCCGGCAAATTTTAATATAGTTTAAATCATTTTAATATAGTTTATCATTTTAATATAGTTTAAAAATAACGGGATTCTGTAATTTTTACAAGTATAAACAACCCCAATCTTACCGAAACCATTTTATGTAGTGAAAGACGCGGGATTTATATTCTTCCTAAAATGTAAAATGAACCCGGTCTAGATGAAACATCCTTATTTAGTTTCAGGACAACGAGGTTTACGCGTTCCACGAGGAATATGATATAACCCGATCTAAACGAAGGTAATTTTATATAATTTTAGGACAGCGGAACTTACAAATTTCATAAAGTATATCGTGAAGCCAATCTAGGCGGAGACACTACGTATATTTTAAACAGAGTAAGAGTTTAAATTTTACCATCAAGTCTAATACACCGCAAGAATGTCCTAGGCATAGTAAACAAAATAGCGGTCAAAACTGTAGTGTTTCTATGTTCACACGTTTTAGCTCAAAACGAATACTATAATTTTCACATTTATAATACAAGACGCGAATTTCTAAACGAAACATTTTAAAATAGTTCTAATTGAAATCTACATGTTTCATATTTATTAAATGAAGGCGCGAATTCTAAACGAAACACTAACATTGTTTAAAAACGGGACCCTATATTTATATATGCTTAAAATGAAACGCGAATTCCCGAACGATAGCATTTTATATAACTAAATGTAACGAAATCTTATATAGTTTATAAATAAGAAGACCCGGCCCCAGGCGGTTTTTATATATTTTCAATATAACGAGGCCCTACAACATCTTTATAAGTATAATACAACCCCGGTCTATCGAAACAATGTACTAGAAGTTTTTATATGTTTGAATACATGATATACGTTTTTTTTTTATACGCGTTTTTATACGCGAGATTTACGTTTTCGTATAATACAAAGTACCCAAATTATACAACCGCGAAGTTTACATCACTCCTAAAGTATAACCAGAACTAATTGAAACATTTTTCATAGTTTAAGTCCGCGAGGCAAATATCTTTCATAAAATATAAAATAACCAGAATCAAATTAAACATATTTTTACCTTATAGACTTTCCCCAACGCGCGTAATAATCCCGGCCACATGAAACGTTTTTATATGTTTTAATAGCGCGGGACCTATGTTTTCCTATATAATATAAGATAACCCGGGCCGAACGGAAGCAATTTTATATACTTTATAAAATAGTGAAACTTGTACTTCTGTAAAACCGTAAATAAACCCCGACCCCCACGAGATTATTTTATATAATTTTTTAGAATAATGAAATTTCATACATCTGTAAAATTGTAAATAAGTCCCGATTCTCACGAGATTATTTTACATAATTTTCTAGAATAATGGAATTTATGCATCTGTGAAATTGTAAATAAACCCCGATTCTCACGAGATTATTTTATATAATTTTCTAGAGTAATGGAATTTATACATCTGTGAAATTGTAAATAAACCCCGATTCTCACGGAATTACTCTATATAATTTTAAACGAAATGAAAATCTAGATTATTATGGGCTGAACCTGATACCCCGCGAGATCAGCTATATATTTTTCACTAGACGTATTTTTAATCCCAGAATTTATTCGCTATAATTTTAACGGACTCTTACTATTAAACATAAACAAAAAAAATTATTAAAATAAACTAAATATTCTTTCGATAACTAAAATAAACCCGGTCTAATCGAAACATTTCATATAACGAAATATTATATGCCTTACAAATGTAAAAATTAAAATGAGACCTCGCGTATTTAGCAAAGATAGGTATTTTATAAGACTTATTTAAAATCGAATCTGTTAGTAACAACTCCCTTATCTTTTAACAACTTCCCGCGTGTTTAGCATAAAATAGGTATCTTTATAACGCACAGCTAGTTTCCAGAGATCCGCCAATACTATACTTAGTAAAACGAAAATTTAACTAAATTTGAACTCTACCGTTTCCTGAAATTCTGCGAATATTATTCTGTGAACCTAGTAAGACGACAAAAATAATTAACTTTATAGAACATAGTGATTTCCGAAGTTCCGATATGCCAGATTAATTACCTTTATAAAATAAAATCAAACCCGTACTCTGAGTTAAAACCCTTTTAACAGGACCTCGCGTATTTAGCATAAGATAGGTATTTTTACAAGATTTATTAACAATTTCCCGCGTGTTTAGCATAAAATAGGTATCTTTATAACGCACAGCTAGTTTCCGGAGATCTGCAAATATCAGTTCTATATATGCCGGACTAATCAACTCAATAAAGCGCAGTAATTTCCGAAGTTCTAATATGCCAAATTAATTACCCTTTATAAAATAAAATCAAACCCGTACCCCCCTTTTCTTTTAACGTGAGCAATAAACAATGTCGAAGAGTATATTTACCCGTACACAACTTTCACTTGAAATTAAACTATAATTTTCAACCACTGGGACACTCTAAGTCGACGGTAACTTTCACTCAAAAAAACAACCGACGCGGATTTCACACTCCCGTAGACGTTCACACCAACTGCCTGAATTCTGCTGTGTCTTGACATTTTAAAACCCCCCTAGCAGCCAAAGGTCCTAAGTCGTGTGTTTCCAGGATTTTCAATATCCTACTTTCCTTGAAACCAAATCTTTGTTCCTAAGATTCAATTTGGCAAAAAAAAAACATATCTCCTCTTGGATATGTCAGTTGACCCCACCTTCTGTTGCCGTCTCTGTCTCCGTCCCTGTGCCTGTTTTGGGACGGACTCAGTGGCTTCGGACGATTTGAACTCGCTTCACAAGCGCGATAATTAATTTTTAATATTTAATTTCTAAGTTCAGTCCATATTGTCGTTTGATCAATCGTAACCACAATCTATCGGGTACTCCCATAATCATAGTTGATGTTCCGGACAGAACAAACAAAAATATAGGGTGGTCCGCTCAGTCCGCTCCGTCGGCCAAGAAGCGTAGTAATGGCCGAAGAAATACAGCACGGGTGTCTCGTGTCAAACAGCATACTTTCGCTGTGATGCGAAACTCGTCATAGAGAAGCGCCGGCCGTCGTCCAAAATTCTCGGCCAGAGGCGCTGAAGATCGCGAAGGCTGGATCGTAGATTCACTGCAGTAGTCAGGTCCCAGCAGAATTCTCCAATAGGTATCGGGAGATAAATAAATTGCAGATGAAAGTGGCCCGACAGCGTTTAAATCACCACGCGTAAGCGTAACAGGTGACCGCTCTACAAAACCTTTTTATTATATAACATTCTCAGAGATTTACAAGGTATGATATGACAGCATGTTACGTAACCCAATCAGAGCGAGCCAAATCTCCCCTCTCTGTCGCCGCGGTTTGAACCGCGACTGGCGCCATCTCGCGGCGCTTTCTAGGAACTAGACCCGCGAGCGGCCGTACTGATCTCGATCTGAAGACAAAAAATGGTTAATTACAAGGTTTTGCATGTATCCCACAGGGCTACAAACTATGTCACGTATAGGCCTGACCGTGCATAAGGCCGTGACACAGTTCATCGGACCTGCAGGTCCTACTAATTTATGAAAAATGCGTTAATTATGTCGACCGTGAAGGGTCGAAGTTAAATCAGGTCATAAAGTAGGTAATTTTAATTGTTACGCGATGCTTTTCATGATTACTGCATAGTACTCGCCCTAACGAGTATTTTGATACCACTTTCGTCTTTGGACAAAGTGGTTTTTGATACTTATCGCGCTTTTAAGAAAAGTTCAAAAGGTCAATTTTTCTTCCAAGTCAAAACATGAGCCTATATAGGCATGTGTATACTCTCTGAATAGGTATTTACTTTGCGATCATGATGCAAAAAGATTCATCAAGATCGGATACTTCTGTCAAAAGTTATTTCTATTTTTGTGACTCCGGCGGAAATTTACCTCAGTGGTGGTCAGATTAAATTCATTAAAAATTAGTGACCAAATGTTTATCGATGTCTTAGTATTACCAATGGATAGGTATTGACTAGGCGCGTCTTGTAGTAATATTTTCAAGTCTGTCATGAAAATATTACTTGCGCTATATGCCTTCAAAGGGGGCCGCGGAGAAAACTTTCTCATTTAGCTTTCTCCGGCGTCCCGGTACAACTTTACATGCGTAAAAACACATTAACTTAAGAAGTATTCTTGTTGAGAACACCGTAAAAAAGGTTTCAGTTTGATTTTAAGTCTGTGAGAGCTGCAATCTCACTTTGATTAATTCCCATATGATATTCAATTATCAGAAAAAATGTGTTTTTTACCATATCACTGCCGATAACTCACTATATCGCGCAGTGTGTGTGTGTGCATTTACTTGACAACTCTTTATTTTAGGTAAATTTCATAAAATATTTTGACCATGTAATTTCTTCAAAGTGACCGGCAACTGAGTTTGCCGGGATTTTAAAATGACTTTACTTTCAGTGTTCAACCAAATTGGTTCAGATAACAGGGCAAACTTGCGTCTTACGCAAATAAAAATACCTCCCGCTTTCTCTTTATTGAACAATAAAATGTGACATTCCATTTTTACATACAGTCATGATGCAATTCTGTCAAGCTCCTGGATTTCAACAAGGAATTCCAAATTCTGAAATCAGAGACATTCATTAGCATTTATAATACAATATTGTGCCAGTATGAAAGACATGTCTGGATCACGCTGTACAACACATTTACATGTTCAAAGCGAGGCGTAATTTTACTTTCCGAGAGCATCATTTCTCTCGATTCATATTTTAATTGCGAGTTCCAGACCTGTCGCCCAGGTTACCGACTTAGACACGGTATTCACGCCCGACTGGGTCGGGGGTGACCAAGTGCTGATGATGATGATACCCGGTTGTCATGGCAACCAGGCATCAATGCTCTTTACATGTGGAATAAAATCACCTCCCGCTCTCTCTCCTCAACTTGGAGCAATGAAATGCGACATTTTATTACATACAATTGTGATTCAGTCTCATTGAGATCTCTGAAACAATTCAATAAATTCCATAATTTTAGAAACTCTGAAAATCTGAAAATTAAGATTTTCATATAACATTTCTCAGTAAAAAACATATACATTTCAGCCCATGTCGTGTACGCATTTTTATTGCTCCCAGCGAGATGTGATTTTATGAAGCTACTTCATTCCCATTCGCTTCCCCCTTCTCGGTTGCCGCCGCCTGACGCCGAGACACGTATAAGGACAACCACCGCAGCCGAGAACTCGCGCGCTGTCCTCGGCACGGTACCCATCCCCAACCGGGTCACGGCGATCGGTGTTGGCCCTGAAAGGGGCCTTTGCTCTGCTTCATTCACATCAGAAATTTCTACCATTTATATGACGTGATTACGTCAACTACAGAACTCGAAAGTTCGGTTGCCTGACGGTAGGCGCAGGCTTCGTCCTGTCCGTAACATTCTCCCCCCGTGCAGTCTTGTCTGTACTTAACGGTTAGGACAGGACGCTGCCTTCGGCGGGCTCCGCGCACCCCACAGTGCACGGCCCGGGCCCTCCCGACCTTGGCCTCTTGGCCTGGCAACTTGCAGCCGGCGCAGGTCTGAGTGACCGCGTGCGCCCCTGGTTTCCGCCATGTGGTTCTCCTCCACGATGGCAGATAATTCATTCCCCATACTAGGCCTGGGACGGCTCACAACCGGCGCAGGTCTAAGTGACCGCGGCGCTGGCCTCCGCCACTTGGTTCTCCTCCAAGATGGCGGATAATTTGTTCCCCATACTAGGCCTGGGACGGCCTTTTGTCACTTGGGTCTTTCACCAAGGTGACAAATAATTTGGTCCCCATACTAGGCCTGGGACGGCCTTTTGTCACTTGGGTCTTTCACCAAGGTGACAGCTCGAACCCCGCATTATGGCCCGGGGCGGCCCTTTGCCTCTTGGATCTTTCACCAAGCTAGCAGATACCTTATTCCTGCAGCCATGTCGCCACTTGGGTCACCATCAAGTTGGCGGCTGCTCCTTCTCTGGCGTGGGCGGCCCTTTGCCACTTGGTCTAACCAAGCGGTGAGTACTCATACTTACAAACGCCAGCCAAATACCTAGCGCGCCTCCCTCCGGGCGCTCTAGGCGGGGCACTCAGCCTGCAGTCTGAACGCTCCTTCTCTGGAAATAACAATCACACGGACCAGGTCCGTCCATACCCTCGCGACATGCAGGAGCAGTCCCCACTGTGCAAGGCAAAAATGTAAATCTCAATGCCGTATAAATACGGTCTTATTGTCTCAAACGAGACCCAATACATATAAAACCAGTAGGTTAAATTCCACATAATTTCTGTTCCCACATAAGCACGGGGATTGCCTCAAAAGGAGAGTGATCCTCGCATGTCTCAAGTACGCTCAACTCCTCGGAAGGCGGACAATGAGTGCACCATGACGCCCTAGGCGTCCCCAAGTGATCCTTACTTCATAACTTGCAACAGTCATTGGAAATATAAATTACACAAAAATGCCTCATTATTTTTCCCGCAAAAAATACCATCAAATAATATTGCAAGAAAAAACCCCAAATTTGTCACATTAATGGAAATGAAGATGTACCAATTTTTATCGTAAAACTTCAAACACTTGGGAGGATGCGGATACCATCATCGGTCTCGCTTTGGCGATCGCATCGTTATCTCTCTCTCTCGGGCGGCGAGTGACGTCATCGCACCGCGGCCCAAGGCTCGGGATGACGTCTTCTATCTCACTCTGCCGGCGGCGCTACTCTCGCGCCCGTATGCTGATTCAGCATGACTCATATTTGTTGTTATTGTTCACATTTTATATGTGTATTTTCAATAGCCGCACAAGGCTTTCCCATCACCAAGCAAGAATTTCATTATCACCGTATCGCTCATCAAACACTTGTCTTAGCGACTGGTCATTTTCATGAAATTCGGCTCTTGCCAGATTCTGCTTGGATTCCCATTAGATTCCA
The DNA here is from genome assembly GCA_016648135.1 of Agrypnia vestita. Lineage (NCBI taxonomy): Eukaryota > Metazoa > Arthropoda > Insecta > Trichoptera > Phryganeidae > Agrypnia > Agrypnia vestita. The sequence continues at coordinate 18,143 of JADDOH010002150.1, forward strand.
TTTTGACACTTTTCCTCTGAGAGCGCGTAATAGGCTTGCGTCACACCACGCGGTATCAACACTATTACCTGCGTGACCGCACTACGCGCAATCTTTGTCAGAGTTGGCCACGTTACTCCGCCGAATCGTCATACTGTCTTTTTATTAGCGGCAATCGTGCGGCTTTCTATCCGCTCGCACTTCCCGCGTATGACTCGGTAGGTATTTTTCATTATGTTGACATCAAGCGTTCCGCCGCGCGATAGGGCAGGTTGTTGCCGTCTCTTTCTGGCGGACCGTGACACCGTTCAGTCGGTGTTGTCTCAAATTTCATTCCAAATACATGTGCCGCGCCTGGTCTTGTGTATAGCAGTGGTGGTATTTACGATTCCGGCGCACTTGCCACTTTTGAATGCGCATTTTCATAACACATTGAGCCATGGTCAAGCTGATTTTACACTAATCCACATATAACACTCGGCTCCACTAGTATTTTTTTTATTAACTTTATTTAATTCCGAAACCACACAGCTATTTAATTCATCAGCCCGACCAGTCGCTCGACGCACATATAATTTACATCATGAATGGCCAACTTTCGGTCTGATCTCGGCTTACAGTGCCCCGACCATTTTTTATGGTATATTTATTTTTCTTAATTTCCCGCCAGGCGTTAGATGCGCTATGGCGGCTGTTTGGACAAGCTCATCTTGTCTAGTTACTTTTACCATTTTTTTTTTAAATAGTACAGTGCGCCATAATCTATAAATTATTACATTTATTATTTATTAATTCCTTCTTTTTTTTTTGATTTTCTTAGCGACATTCACTACCGTGGTAATGAAAGCCGCTGGCAATTCCATCCGCGGAATAGAGAGAGGCTTCTGCTTCGCGCGAATTCCATAAATTTCATTAATTCTTGCCCATCTATCGCGCGGTATGCCCTCGCAAGGCGTTGCAGAAGTACCTACAGCGCGTTCCCGCCGCTGTAGGTACTTTCAGTGGTGACGTCAAGCTCTCCGCTGAGGTGCGAGCTCTGTTATCGCTGTCTCTCTCTGTCTCGGCGGACTACGTCATCGTACCTCTCTCTCTTCCCATGTGCATTGCGCGCTCGTCCTTCGAGCGTAGTGCTCTCTCTTTCACGCGCGTGACGCGCTCATCGGTCGAGCATAGTGCTCTCTCTTTCACGTGCGTGACGCGCTTAGGCCGGAGGTTGCGCCACCTAGCGGTGCTAAAGGCGCTTCCAGCCGTCCCGACTTGTGCAAAAACTTATCCATCCGCGACTCACTGCGGCATTCCTTGTTGCATCAATTAAACGCGTATTTTTTCCCGACTCGTTGGGATTAAATATCGCCACATTGTGCCACATGCGGTAAGTATAACGTCGCTACCCGCGCCGCCTTCTCGGCTTTTGGCAAGGCATGGGGGGCCACTTTCAAATATTAATTTATTATCGCCCGGTATGCCTCGGCACATGCCACATTTTATCCGTCTTTCTCGTTTTCACAAGCGGTCTCTTTCTTGCTGGCCAGTAGGTATTTGGCGAGCAGCGCCTTCTATAATATTTACGTCGATGCGTCGTTTCTTTGACGCGGGCCGCGACGGCAATTCTTTAGCGAGCAAATCGCTGTAGATAAAATGAGCTTGCATCTGAGCTCGCGCTGCTAGCGACCGCTGTATGCGTGTGTGTGTGTCCTGACCCAGGGCATGGCGGCGCGGATATGTGATCTGCCAGTATACCTTTTAAATTACTTTTCGAGTGGCTATCACATGCGCGCGGTCGTAACTGAACTTCACACATAGTTTCACAACACACGCGCGTTTTTTCACTTTAATAAATATTGAAAATAAATTTATTTTATAAAATTTCATTTTCCACTTTTCATATTTTTGAAAATAAAATTATTTCACAAATTTCATTTTTCACTTTTTTTATATTTTAAAATAAAATTTATAAAATTTCATTTTTCACTTTTATATTTGAAAATAAAATTACTTTATAAAATTTCATTTTATTTTTTATTATTATTATTTCTTCATCTTACTTTCATCGCGCGTGCAAAGTTTTTACTTTGCGCGCCAATTCGCGAGCATCTCTATAGCTCCGCGGTGCGCCGCAGCGGTCGTTGGGGGGCCGCGCTGCCGCTTCGCAATTTGGTCGCACGGGTTATGAGAACATTTTCAAACATTTTTTAAATGTAAACATATTTCACACTTATCATCTCATATGTATATCACCCGTACAGACATTTATATTTTCACACATATTATGTATTCCACACGTATATATTCACACATATTTTTACACGTATTTTTACACGTATTTTGGCGTGGCTGAAATTTAACATCAGAGGCAGGGCGGAGTATTCACGCCCTCCATTTTCATTCATTAAGAAAAGGCCCATAATGGCAAAAATTCTTTCACTTTTTGAACAATTTTTAAATTCAAAAATCTTTTAAATTCCAAAAACTTTCAAATTTCAAAAACTTTAAAATTTCAAAACCTTAAAATCTCAAAACTTTAAAATTTCAAAACTCTAAAACTTCAAATGAATTGAAACTGGCTTGTTTCGCCACTTATACTTCGCTGAGGCGAAGGCCATGCCTTTGCCGCCCTCTTCCTTCTCAACGAAGTGTGCCATTATGCTACACCTTTTCAAACCCATCACCAAAAAATAAATATATGTGTGCAGTGTCACTTACATTATTACGCCATGATGTGCTCTGGCGTTCTATCCTGTCGGCTGCGGCAGGGCACCTCCAGCTCAGGTCTCAACTGGCTAGCTGGCATTGGCGGCTACCGACAGGCACGGCAAGTTGACCACCATAGGTCGGAGCGGGTGTGGCCGGCGTCGGCCCAGGTCAGCATTGGCCGCTCTAGGTTGGTCGGGTGGTCCACGCTGAGGGTGGTGGACCGCTGCCGTCACTGCATTGGACCGCGCCCTTCACGTCAGGGCGCTGCTGGCTGCATTCACAGTCGCTGCGGG